>JAULBW010065923.1:0-45539 GCA_032358265.1 Vaucheria bursata
ATATGACACGTGGCAAATTGTAGAGGTATAGAACAAATGAGTCCATAAAGGATTGTGACAAAGGTGTAGACATAAAGCGTTTGGCATTAAAGGTGCAAATAGGATAAAAGGTGCAAATAGGTAAAAGAGGCAAAAAGTGAAAGAAAGTGTGGGCAAAATATAGGTAAACATAGTAGAGCAGTTATGCCATAGCAATTTAAAGAGATAGCAGGATCGGCAAGTATCCTGACAGAATATACTCTCTGTATTTAGTTTTGAGTTTTGTTTTATACACATTCATAACACTTCCTTTGGTCATAGCCTATGATAATAAAAGTAATACCTCCAAGGAGGTTATAATTGACTAGTACCCTCTGGGAGCTGTAGTCTGCAAAGGAAAACTTATTTAAACTTGAGTTTTAGACTGTTGTTATGAATGTGTATCAAATAAAACTCAGAACTAGATGCAGAAAGTATATTTACACAAACATAACTTGTGTTACTGGAAGTAAAACATACTTCACAGCAACGCACAAATCCTAAACTTAGCCCATCATCAAAATCCAGCAATGACTCACCATAAACTCAGAATTCCAATATGCAAAACAATGACTTGCCATAAAAGAATTCCACAGCTATAACACAAATTTAACATTAACAAGTTAATTCCTAACAACTGTAGCTTTGAATGCCTGTGTGTTTACAGCAATGGAACTGGTTATTTTAAGAGTAATATTTATCATGTGCTATGATGCTGGATTACAGAAACATTATATAGATAAAGTATGCTGTTCATATCTAAATGGCTTATGATATACAAGACCAATATTCAAGAACATGACTGCAAAGTAGGATCTCATCTGGATAAGATGTACATCTCTTATGGAATTGTTAGCTTGATGCAGAAAATTAGACAGCAACTTGCTCTCAGAGTTCATCTAAGTTAACTTGATTTTTTACTTCTTCACCTGACCAATGGCAAACAGCCAAGGTTGAGATGTGTTCTTATTGATTAAATTGTCTGTTTAATAAGCATCAAAATTGTTTTCAAAGCCAGGAAAAGTGGTCATGAGGGCTGGTCATAAAGACTGGCACTGCCTTGATGTAGACTTTTAGATGATCACTGATATCATTTTCAGAGACACCTCCATTGCAAAGATATTAACAAATAGGCTAGTTCTTCATCTGACATGCACTATTCAGAAGCAACAATCTTGAATATAATACAACTGTAGTCTGATTTAGTAAGAAGATGAGCATGTTAGACATCTCATTGGTCTGCATAGAAGCTATTACTGAGAAGTGTCTTTAAAGGAAGGTAAAAGTTTTCCAAATCAAACTCAGACCTGTCCACTAAACCCTGCAAAACTTAAATGTTTTCTTTATGATCTCCACCAATTGAGTTATTATTCTTGTGCCCATTTGTGACCATCACATATTCTAGAACTTTTGAATTACTGGGTCTTGTTTAAAGTGCAAAATCTTCAAAAGCCAGTGCTATATAGTCATTGTACTGAGAAATGTAATGTGCTTAAAACCTCCATTAAACTCCAATGCTGAGCAGTTGGAACATGTTAGTAAGATTTGGAGGGATACTGACAATGTAGATGTTTTGCGCTTTTAATTACTTACTGTTAGCCAATATGACATGAGCACTGGATGAATCAGTGATGCATAGGAAGGGCTCTAACAAAAGTGACATCTGAGAATGCGGTGTTAGAATATCTTTGGCATGACTCATTCTGATTGCATCATTTCACACCCCATTGTGGATGCCCATGCTGATGCTAGGATTGTAGACAGACTTATACTTTAGCTTGGAAAAAAAGAATATGAGATTTCAGATATTTGTCACCCTTGGGAATGATGAATGTGGTTGTGAACACAACTTGTCTTGTCTTTTTACGGTAAGATCTTGCAAGCTCCTTTTGAGGTAATAGTAGACTTGGGCTCTGTTGTAAAAGACAGTGGAATCTGATCCATATTGAAGATATCACAATGTTTAATTTTTACATTTTTAGTGATTGATTGCACTGTCTAAATAGAACCCTGGCTGATTGTATTGGTATCATGTGGCAACTTGCAGGATAGCGTTTGCTGTTGAGACACTAAATTCTTAATACTGAAGCTAAAAACTTAATTGTCATTCCTCTGCTTGCAACACAAGTTTAGGGCTTTGTGCTGAATATACAGATCTTTGACACATAACTCTTTCTTATTATGCAGCAGAATCCATTCATGAAGTTTCTCCTCCATAGCATCACATTTTGTCTTGCAATCTTCTTCCTTGCCACATTGGCATTTTTTGCATTCAGTTTCTTTGTCATGCTTGCATTCAGTTTTTTTGCCATGCTTGCATTCAATTATGGCATTGCTGAAACTCTACCATCATCTAATACACGGTGAATCGATCCTGAGATCTTTTCGTAAGGCACGGAATCCAAACCCACTAATGCCGGCGGCGTACTTTCTAAAAGTGTCCAGTTTATAGTTGACACTGTAATTTTTTTGCTTGTTGACTGCTTGACCACGTGCAGCTGGAGTCATGAAGCGCAAAAGTCTGTATCTTTAATGATCTGATCGTGTTATTGTGAACACGTAACAGACATTAAAAAAATTGGGCTGCTCTCATTCAACTTTTAGGCGTTGTGTTCGGGGGAATATGATGGACGTCTTACTGATTTCACAGGCCTACCCTGGATTACCACAAATTGGGTATATGTTTGATAATCAAAAAAATTTCGCTGAGTGTCCAGAAATAATATTTTCACATGATGTCGATGTTTCAGGCAATATACTTTTCGATCATTCTTGGTGCATGTGCTCTGGGTGTATCAGTTTTCGGCTTCATGCACACCGCTCAACGATATACTCAATATTCGAATATTTTTTCACCAAGTATTGCAAGCGACGCTTTACATTCACCAATGAATATCATCAGATTGAAAGCATCTCTGGTAGAATATTCAAGTCTACGATTCGAGCTATTAAGATTATGAGGAAATTTTATATATTTCTATTCGTTAGAGTGAGGCAATTCCAACTCCGATATCGAGTCTACCGACAAAAGCGGTAGGTATCGATTTGGGCACTACCAATTCAGCTGTTGCCTTAATTGTTGATGGAAAGGCGGTGATCGTTCCGAATTCAATTGGAAAGCATACAACTCCATCGATTGTCACAATGTACGTCGCTCTATTCAGATATGAAAACACTCACTCGGCTCTATACTCTATTTCATGAATTAATATTATTTTGATACAGTAAGAAAGTTTAAATATTTAGGTTTCAACACGATCCCACGATTGTTGGCGAGCAAGCAGGTTATAATCAGCCAGAAAATAATGATAATGCCTGGAACACATTCTCCAATGTGAAGCGATTAATTGGTTTAAATCTATCGGACGCGAAAAAGTCTGGTCTGCAGGTATATTATTCGATGTTTCAAGTTTCGTATACAGACGTATTACTATTCATTTTCTCAGCTAGGCGCTATGGGAGTTGATCAAGGATATGAAACTATACGGTTAAAATGTCCAGCTTTAGGATCCACAGTATCACCGGAGCAAATATCCTCTGAAATTATAAAGTCACTTCTCAAAGATGCCCAAAGGTTGGTCCATACATATTAAATCAATTCTTCCTTAGGAGTTTAAGAAAACCATTTGATATGAAAGTTGTCTAGCTAAACAAAATTGATAATCAATTCGTGACTTAACGTATGTGTGTCCAATTGATCGATTTTTTACCTACTACTTTTTTGTTAAAGATTCTTAAATGACACTTGCATTATAAAACGAGCTGTTATTGGCGTACCAGCATATTTCAAGGAGGCTCAGTGTTTAGCTACTGAAAGAGCTGGACTTGCAGCTGGCTTAGAAAAGGTTAAAATCATGAGAGAACCCGAGGCCGCAGCTCTAGTATATGGTCTTACAAAAAAGGTGCTGCATTGAACTCATAGTAATGCTTCAAATTAGATGCTCAGTCACTATTAGTTTGTGCCTATGCTTTTTGTGGCAAAGTATATTTTAATTCACACTTTTATGTCCTGAAGGTGCACGTGAATATTTGCAAGTGTAGCTATTGGTTTTTAATGTTATTTTTTTGTTTGTTGCGGTTTTACGAAGAAAGACGAGCTGGTCCTTGTATTCGATTTAGGTGGAGGTACATTTGATGTTTCTGTACTTCAAGTAGGTAACGGAATAGTTGAGGTCATAGCCACTAGTGGAGACCCACAACTAGGAGGAAATGATTTTGATAGGTGATTGCATAAGTTGACATTTTATAAGCTTAAATTGCTTTTTCTCAGTCAATTTCAAGTTTGAAATTTACTAGTGTACCCTTCTTTACTTGGTAGAGGCTATCTTATGCCGTTTCCACTACTACACTGTGGTCGTTTGTGTTTGGTACAATGGCACTTATTCTGCACTGACATTTAATACTTGTCGATTCTTCCAGCGTAACTGTTAAAACAAACTAACTTATACCGCCACATTACCAGCACATCACCCCATAAACCATGCCATTTTTTTCCATCGAGTTCTGCAGATTTCAATAGTTTACACCTTCATTCTAACAAAAATGTCGATGTACATACGATTAAGCTTCACAACAACCTTTTATTGGATTCCAACAGCGTTATTAGCTTAAAATATTCTTATAATATTTTTATGTGTTATTTTATCTTATTAAGATGTTTATAGTCTTTATATTCCGTGGTAGGTGTATTGTTAACTGGATTATTGCTGAATTGATTAAGGCAGGAGGTATGAATCATTTATTTTTGCATTAGTTAAATATTTATAGTTAATAAGTTAAAAATACTTATGAGAAGCCGCACCTTTTTATTCATGCAATTTTCATAAAATATCAGTCTTTAACTTCATAATCCATCAGTAATTTTCCATGTATTTTATTCTAAAAATTTTCAGTCCTAAGTAACATTTCATGAATACTTCAAATACAACAGAGGTGGTCCCCCGTTCGGATCCATTATATATCCGGCGCTTGACCAAAGAAGCTGAGCTTGCCCGAATTCGATTATCAAACGAACGTGAAACAGAAATCAATATTCCAACTGCGTCATTATCATTAACACTGACAAGAAATGTAATGGAAAAAATTTGTGCTGACCCTCTGAAAAAAATTTTGCAGGTATATTATCCATTTTAAAACTGTAATATTACTTTATGCAGTGCAATTTCACAACTGATATGCCTTTGCACGTATAAATATCGTTTCAACTATGTGAATAGGAACTTAGTGTAAAATTATTATGAAAGTGAACTCTGATGCTTCATGTCATTTTTAAAGAATTAATGTTACACATGATGTATACATATATTTTTCAAATTTTATAAGAGATTGACCTTTTTGCCTTGGCATGTTGCAAAATTTATTTTTTTAGCCAATAAGGGAAGTTGCAATAATGGCTGATGTTTGTCTTGAAGGCGAAACTGGTTACACTCCAGTAGATGCTGATTCTGTAAGTGTGTACACATGCATGTACTCATAGTGCTTTGGATATTCAATGGCTAATAATCGAAACTTATGTATAGGACGATGATGAGTGTGAAGAAATCTTATCGGAAGAGCAATTTGATAGACAACAAGACCTTAAAAAATTGCGCAAAAGCCAGACTGCTGCTCGACGCAATGCAAAGTCTCAGCGTAAACTTGCTCAAAATCAAGCTAAATCGTTTAAACTTGTGAGGAAAGAAGTTACAACAGGGAAGCTACATTCTTTTCCTACTGGTCGGAAAATAGATCAGGTGGTAATGGTTGGTGGTGCAACTAGGATGATATGTGTTCAACAACTTGTAGAGGCGGTCACAGGACTTAAAACAAAAATTACAGTTAATCCTGATGAAGCGGTTGCTCTTGGTGCCGCTCTCTATGCTGGAATCATTGACAATGAAGTGAAAGACATGGAAATGATGACTGCTTGGCAAGCATCAGTATTACGAATGATGGTAAAAGGAGGAAAGTTGTAGCATTCCATATTAATCTTTCGTATGGTGTATATTGCTTAATTTTAACCTTATCATCTTCCCCTGAATATAAACATATTAAGTTTTAAACTCTGTTAAGCAATAACTCCTTGAAGATCGATTAACTTTGGTAAGTTTACTGGAGAAACACGATAGCATAGAGGAAATATGACCCTATCTTCTTTATCCCCCTCTCCTGAATTTATGTATCCAATCAGGATTTTAAAATTGATATATTACTTTTTTTTGTGGCCTTATGGGCTTTTTGAATTTTGTCAAGATAAATCAAGGGTTAGCACTTTGTAAATATTAAAGCTAGTCATCAGAGTTTGGAACCATTCATTTCTTTACCATCATTCCTGAAAATCTTTGGTCTCGCTTTTTTCCCAGTGTCAATGACATTATGTCCTCAAAAAAATTTTTGCATGACAAATCATGTCACGAAGAATGAGAAGTTCTGATAAATCTATTTTTGTATATAGATATTATGACGATTCTTTAGTTTTTTCTTCCGATTCCCTGGCTTCGCGCTGCTGTTTCCACTTCGGATCTTCCTGTAAATATTTACGTACATATATAATAGAAGGACATGTTGATTTTTTGTGGTCATCGAAAAGATAAAAGATGTAAATATTTATCAGCAATAATATGAGCACAATATAAAAAAACGAAATAATTGATGTAGACCTGGATAACTAGCTGGAAATTTCGAATCTTAAAATTGTGCTCATCACCATATGAAGTGTATGTAACCTAGAGCATATAGAAAGGTACGTAGCATACTATACCATAGTGAAGGATTTTCGATTTTTCAATATATGATGACGAAATTGAGTGATAGTTACGTTGATTTCGCCATAAAAACTCTCAAAGGTGAAGAAAATTCGAGTGCAACAAAAACTAAAAAAACATCTTTAAAATTGAGAAATGCATCTGCACATCAAGTTCATTCTCAAAGAGGCAAACAATGAAGCAACCTGCACTTGTAAAGTGACAATTCATTAAGGATTATGTCTTGATCGCGATATACTACGCGAAGGACAAACATTACTAAAGCAATTGAATATTGAATTCAGAGTTTCGCTTGATTAATTTATTTTCATTTACTCGATGTGCATCCTTAATGCATGCATGAAGATTTAGTATAGCACTCAATTAGTATGTATATGATATATGTAAGTTACAAACAAGCAATGGTGAATAAATAAATACCTCAACAGAAATATTTCAATGATAATTGACTTTGTAGTTTCATTGACTAATTTTTTATTGGCCACTGAATAAGTTCAAACTAATTGTTTCATTAGTTGCAACTATTATTATTACTCTTACTTAATTTGAACTATGAAAAATACATACCAAAGGAAGCTGAATTATGAAAAATTACGATTTTTTGTAAGAGGGAATTCATTTCTCATACCTGGTTTACTATCAGGGTGAAATTCTCGTGCTGCGCGACAATAAGCTCATACTCATCAGTACGAACTCTAAGAGATTCCAGCTCATTCTGAATTTCATAAAATACTTGCCTTATGAGAATGATATGTTCACTAGTAGTATGAAATACATTGAAGGCTTACATCTGGTGACTCAAACATGTCAGAAATATATAATTTACTTTTCGTCATCAGATCCAAAACCACCGCAGCATGATGTATAGCTTTTTGGTACGTCATGCTTTCATATTTGATTACGATACCATCTTTGTTCATAATTACATACGCTGAAAATCCAGGATTTTTCTTTAGATCTTTAATTACCTCTTCAACTTCATTGGATTGCTATTGAAAATGTGCCAAAACGAATTAGTACTAGATGGATATAACTTGTAATTATTCTCTAAATCCATGCAATGCACTTACCGCCATCTATTCGCAACACTACTAGCTTTAAGATGTATTTTATTTCAATTTAACAGTCGAAACGGTTTCAATACTCCTTAAAAAATCTTTTAATATTAAACGAACCAATTAAAAAGTGCTATATATTTTCAGTTAATTCCATTGGACATGAACTATCAGCACAACTTCATTAAAATTACGAAAAATGAATCAAGAATTATATCCCACCGACTCATTTAGCGATAACGATAAAGAGCAGTTTGGTAGCTGGCATGGTAGGTCATTGATCATGCAGTGGTGGCTGAAATTTTAAACTTATTTCCAATAATTTGATACTTGCTGCATTATTTATATTTTTTTGAATCTTTCCACAGAAGATGGATTCACTGGTGACAGCGGATGTGGGATGAGTTCATTTGCCTTGCGGTCATCTGAAGCCATCTATTTAGCGCTTCGTGATACTGATGCAGTGCTTGCTGGCTCGCATCCCCCACCATCATGTTTAATATCATCACCGTCACGCCACATTCGCGGTGACCCTTTTGCTAATGAAACTCCAGATTTGGAAAGTTGGCATGAGGTTTTCCCATCGTTATGTGTTTTTGGCCATGCCATCATAAGAAAAAATGATAAAGCGTCTGCCAACGGAAAAGAAGCTGACCTCTCATCATTCTTGTCTCGGCCAAAAATTATCAGCTCGCAATCCAGATCTTTAGAAAGTTGTTTTACTTTGGATGAGTTGATAGTCATCGGTACTCAATGCAAACTATTAGTTATGAGAGATGGATATCTTGGAGAATCACAAGATGGCGGGGAAATTGAAGAAGTTATTGCGTGTGATGGGATATTAGAGGTGAATACCTTATATTATATGTCGTATCTTGGCAGCTAGGTTAATAGTATTGCAATTATTATGACCCCATGTTAGTGTTTTGTCATTAAAATTTTGTTTCAATTTATCTCATACAGGAATGGATTGAAAAGGACTGCAGCTCGAAAGATCTCGCGGAAGAAGACGCATGCAATAATATAGTAATCAACTTTACAAAAGAGGAATTGAAATATAACCTCTTTAATGAAGTTTGGGATACTCTCGCTCCATCCATTTCATCATGTATTTTCCCAAGGAATGAAGCCATGTCAGGATCAGATTAAGATATACCAAGTGTTCAATAATCATTTTTTTCAGTGCCTATTTTGTTTGTCACTGTCAACTAGCTGGACAGCCAAAAGACAACTTTTTATTATGCATCTAAGTATTTATGCTATGGTAGAAAGGAAAACATACTTTTGACTCAATTATTAAAACTATATATTACTCGCGGAAAAAGATATTTCATTTTTCTCCAACTTTGCTTTGTACCAAGAGATGCTACGAAATAATATAAGACCCTAATTGGAAAATAAGTTTAATACTTGAAATATAATACCAAAATGATTTGATACTTTTTTGTGGCCTTCATAGCTAACCCTACATGATTTTTGCAGTAATAATTATTGAGTTCTCAGGTCAACCACTGTTTACGCTAGGGGAATCAATCATCTATGAGTTGTAAGCATATGGAGTTTCCGCATCCATTTCTCTATGTATAATTAATTATATCATTATCTGTTCATATCGTATTCAAGAATTAAAAATGAGTACCCGGATTTTTTAAGCTAGGATATAAACACTTATTTCTACATTAAATAATCATTTTTCGATAAAAAATGCTTTTTCTTGAATCAATTCAAGTTGTGTAAATGTATGCTAAACGAACGCTGTAGTATTATTTCTTTAGTTCATCAATAAGACTTTTTTCTTTCATCACCACAAATCAGCAACATAAAATCTTTAAATTAATAAGAAACAGGTTGACAAAAAGAAACCAATAGTTAATTTATTTATAGAGAAAGTAAAATAGCCTCAGGGTCATCCATGACCATCAATAATTTTGTGATTTTCATTTGAATCATATGATTTTCCTGGCTTAGAAGTTTTGTGCCTTCATTTACTCTTTGGATTTCTTTCTCGATTTCAACTTCTGCTGATGAAGATGCTGTTAACCTGAGGATTTCATCATCAACAACCTTTAGCTTTTTCTTACACGATTCTATAGTTTGACACTCACTTCGAAGCAAACGCTCCTTAAAGAAATAAAAAGAATATAAAATAAAAAAAATGATAAATATAATTGTTTGCAAAATATCATGCTATACCTTTTCAAGTTGAATTTTCCAGCAAAGATTTTCAAGATTTTCTGTCATTGGAGCAATCTTTTTGTCCATTAATTCATTTTTACGGCGCAGGTATGAATTTTCGTGCGAAATTTGCTTGAAAAGCACATCTATGCATTCATCAGAATCTGTTATACCAGCTTTCTTTAGAAATTCAATATCTTCATTCGAATCGATCATCACTTGAGTTATTTCATCGATAGAGTCAGTAATGCGCTGAATCTCGGCGAGATGCTTAATTCTCTCGCGTTCACATTGCGCTTCCACTTTTGCTGATTTATCATTCGCCGATTTTATAAGTCCTTCGAGATTCTTGATTAAAATGTTACATTCATCTACTTCGTCCTCGGTTGCACTACAATTTGATTCGTTCAACGTAGAACAAGAATCGCACTCAGTAGCACTCCCATTATCCCCCGCTGCTTTTCTATTCCTACCTTTCAAAACAAACTTTCTTATGCATAATCCTTGTTTTGATTGGATGAGGGGCAAATCTGGCACAGAGGACTTCGACGGACTTCCAACGACTGTTTTTTTAAGTTTCTTCTTTCCACTTTGTAGCGTATCAGCGTCGTTCGGGGCATTCTTACGTTTGAGGCCGCCATCTTCTCGCATAGCTGCTCTAAGGTATTTCCGAACTTCAAACTCTTTGACGGCATGTCGCGTGATTCAAATCTATTGACTCTCAAAGCTGTTACCAGAAAAAGAGTAGAAAATATGGACAACTGTATGAAATTATGTTGTTTTCTAGAATTTTAAAATCTGTACCGTAAATAAAATAAAAACGATTTTTACGAGGAAGTGGATACATGAATAAGAACGCAATTTATTGTTCCTCAGGATCCCAAACATATTTTAAGGATTTCTACCTCTAAGAATTTTGTCCCAAATGAAATGGATATCTAAATTTCGTTTATACATTTAAAAAAGTTTGTTTATGTTTCCATAAATTTTGACTTTTTAATTGAGATAAAATTTTAGCAAAAGCTGAAAGCCATATTGAGGCAAAAAAAGACCTTTCGAAAATAAGCTAGGAATAATCGTTTGGATAGCGAATATAAAAACTGATAAATATCAATGAATACTTTGCAACTTGGATAATGCGATATTGTAACTGCAGGATCAACATTTCTGGATGTTCACCATGGGAAGTTTACAGTTGCTGGATACATTTATTGGACGGGCATAATCTTAGTGTAGCAATTGTTTTGCAGATGATGTGTTAAGTATAACTAATTGTGCTAACGTGTAACCAAGAAACAAGAGCAAAACAAGGAGTACAAAATATAACACAAACAACACAATTATATTAGGCTTATCTCATGTGTTGCCAATACTGAATCTTGCCAACATCATACAACTTTAAGGGAACTTAACTCAAGAGAATGCGTATACAAGAATTAAGTCAATAGAATAACTACAACTCCTCTTCAGAATTATACATAAGCAGAAAATGACAAAGCATGATTACATAACGAATCACAAAGCAAAACAGATCAAATCCTGACACCATACCACAGCAGTGAAAAATTTTAAATGGTTTGAAACTGAGTATATACAGTGATTTTGTTGTACACATGGAGAAGGGATCCCTTCATTTTATACATGTGCAAAGAAATTGAAGTTACAAATTTTTCCTGGCACAAGTTGCTGCACTCATAGAGTTGAACTTGTTAGGATTCTTGGGTGAATGTATAGCTAAGTATGATGATATTTGGAAGCATCGGGATTCGAATCCGAGACCTTGGTGCTACTAATCGATTTTCGTATCATTGAACCATCAACTCCTGAGAGGTAGGGGGCTTTAGGGGTCGTAGTATCTGGGGACAGGGCAGATATCCTGACAGAACTGTCAATAAATGTAGTCAAAACCTACTTGTCTAACACCAACAATTTGATAAATTTTTTCGATATAAATTATAGAGTACAGTTTTTGCTATAAGATCTGAAGAATATGTTGGTCTGAAAGATGTGCAAGGCTAAAAGTATTATTCATGGTCTCAGCATTTGTTTAATTAATGTTTTTACATTCAGCAAGTAAAACATGGTTGGTTTTGTAATTGAATAAGTGATCTGTCAAAGCTATGTAAATAGAACACTAGAAGACATATAAAGAACATTACGCAAACAGCAGTCTTAAGTTCTAGTAAACTTTTTACTGATAGTAATTCAGGCAATAGAAAACTTATGAAAAGTTCAGTCGCACTCAATTACTTTAGGCAAAAAGAAATGCACTTCAAAGGTCCATGCCAATGCAACTGAAGTTCTTGCTTAGCAATTTGCACTAACATATTGGATCACAAAAAGTGTATATTATTGGTAAATGCTACTACTAGAATTGATTTTCATGCCTGCACTGCATTCTGGACCACCAAAAAAAAAGTTGTCGCATACTTACAAAGAAAAGCTACAGAACTCTAGTATGAAATCGAAAGTTTGGAAAGATCTAGAAATGGTTACAATGCAGCTTTGGCAGTGACTATTGAAGTATTGTGCACTTGACCAGAAACTGATGGCATTCAGCTGACAATTATCAATTGTACGTAGAATCTAGGCTGGTGCGAAATAACATACAAGAAAACGCTCTAATAAAAAGACTGGCTATAACAGTTTCAGTTAGCATTGAATCAAATGTTGGTTACTGTCCCCTGCAAAGATCGCATGATGTTTCCACCACAGAACATGCATCACATGATAGTAAAATTATAAAAGATATGCTCATAGGCAACATTTATATATTTTTCTTCAAATATCCAGTTTGGCACATTATCACTTTCTCAAAATTTCATGAAACGATGATTTCCTCTGCATTAGTATGTTTTGCAAAATGCTACAAAAGTAGTTCGTTTTTCATATACTCTGAGTTCAGAAAAACACAAAATCTACAATCTTTCGAACAGGAACTGGACATTCAGATCAAAAACAACAATTGCTTCCTATACATAGTTAATTATGGAAAAACTCGCATATAATTGCAAGGGCAAGCAAAAGATAGTAAATGCCATGTATTTTATGCTAACAGCAATATTTTTGTAGAATTATCTAGAATAAACCACATAAATAAACGAAATCTACATCGAGAACTTGAGTTCCTATACATCTGATTGTTTCTCGTCCATAGGTAATAATGAAACGATGCTGTTCCATATACGTAAAATTATGACAGACAGATTTTACAGAAAGCGCTGGGCGAGTGTTGGCATTATATTTATAGAACGTTTTTCCACTTGTAATGTGAGTTCAGTCACACGCTGGGAGAGAAAGTTATTTTCTTTCTGCAAAAGCAAATATTCTTGGTGACTGTTTTCTAAATCTTTACTTTTATTATTTAACGCCGCCTCTGCTGTAGAGAGCATCTCATGAAGCTGTAACTCAGACAGCTCCAATTGCCTCATTTTGATGACTTGTGCCTGACAGGCGACTAGTGCCTCTTGAGTACCTCGTAAATTTGATAGAAGTTGCTGAACATTTTGACCAAGCATGGATGAAACCCTTTTCTCTTCCTTCAATTCTTCAGTTAATGTTTCAATTCTTCTAGCTGCTAAATTAGCTGATTGCACAAACTGCTGTGTCAGCTCAACAATATCTGTGTTTCCTTTGGTGCCCATCTTGGTAGTATACGTCGATGAAAATGACTTTCAGAGCAGTGTCGCAAAATGAAAAAGAGAAATTAATTACGTTTCGCGCCATTTCATAATTTTAAACGCGATTTGTAAAACTTTATAAGGCAGTTGAAGGTAACTATGAGTTCACAAAATATTGCGGAGTTAGTCAGTTCACTACGTACATCGCTTCTATGCTCGCTTTGGTAAGGATTTATTTTTTTTGCATTTTTGAATTACGCAATCTTATTTTTTGTTGATCGCGACGCTATACCAATTTAGCAAATCTTTCCCGAATAATCCTCATAATCTCGATTGCGGCCATAACTTTTGCTTCGCTTGTATTTCGAAATCGCTATTCGATAAGAACCAATGCCCAAAATGTCAAGCAATAGCTTGCCCTAAAGATTTACGCAGAAACCCTTTCGCCTCGCAGCTTGCTGAAAAATTTCAAAGCTTCTCCACTTGTTTAGAGTTATCTCAACCAAAACCAGAGATATCGACTGCACTGAAAAATGACTTAAATAAAGAGCGCTCTGCAGTTCTAACGGATATCACTAACGAAAAGGACGCAATGATTCAATCCAAAACGCCAAAACGAATTGTACGAACAAATATTAGTGGGAATATGAAGAACATCAAAACGACTGGATATAAGGTTCGAAGCTCTCCACTGGCAGAGAAAAAAAGTATATCTCAAATAAATTTGTATGATGTAAAGGGTACAATTAGTAAGTAACGTCATCTCAATGACTTTATTGCGATTTTGATGACAAAACAAAAAAATATTTTAGGCATTGAAGAAGGACTTTCATTAAAGAAAGAGAGCGTAATATTTAATCAGGACCACAGCATTGCAAAACGGACAGCGTCTAGTCACAGAGGTAAGCCATTAACAGCAGCTAAATCGAATATTGTCGCTGATGCTGATATGTGGGATAAAAATCTATTTCATAATGTGAATTTTTTCCCCGGATTAGACTTTTTGAAAGCACATTCAAAACCAAAAATTCAACGGTATCTAGCGACAAGCCAGCATTCAGGAAATGCTATAGGTGACTTTTTCTCAAGATCTCCGAAACGCGAAGAAAAATCAGTCTCAGAAAATAATTCGAACTGGACACCTAAATCAATTGATTTGGAGACAGATGACAATCATATTTCCAAAAAGCATCTGGAGGAATCGAACTTTGAAAATTTTATTATATCTGCATCAAATGTACCAGGTGAATTTTCATATTCTACAATCAATGATAAAGCTTCTCTCTCGTTGAGTACGGAAATTCCTTTTTGCGTGCTTGATGATGGCCCAACAGATTACAGTGAAGCTATACGCCTTGAAAAAGTATTCATTGATGTTCTTATTAAAGCAAAATATCTTTCTAAACAAGATGCGAGAAAATCAATAAATTTAGGAAAAATACTTTTTGATTTACTCTGGGATGGCATTTTAGTCGGTAAAATGCAAAGCATGGAGAAACGTCTATTGGAAAAGGGGGCCCCCACTAAACTCCTGTACGATTTTGTGGAAAGCAATGGATTATATGAGAAGAATAATAATACTAAATCGCATTTGTCCAAGATTCAGCGCAACTACAAGTGAGTTCGTGATACTTTTTTGTATCGAATACTTGAATGGCTCATTTAAAATGTTATCTCTGTGTTGCAGGGATTGGAACAATAAGTCATGAGAGTAGTGAATGATATCTTTGCTTCGGGATTGACAATAAAATTGTATAAAATTCAGAGTGCTGGAAGACAGTATTTCATTTCATTCGTTTTGATTTAGCTAGAAAGAAATGTCACACTGCTTGTGTTACGCTGACACATTGTATTCCTATGTTTCTAGAATTTTAGTGTTGATAAGAATTTGATTCGCTCCAATTAAAAAAAAATATTGGTTAAGATGAGATTTTCAATCCAATTTGCTTTTTTATGTTCTCAATTTCAAATAATATATTTAGACTTTTTTAATTCGTGGAAGTTTTTCACTACCATCCAATTTTTTATTCTACAATTCATTTCCATTCGATATTATATAGTTTTGAGAACCAAATTTTAATTACCCTTGAGTATAAAATGTGACATAGATGCATCTGGTCCATGAATACATCACTTTGATACAAGTAATAATCATTGATGCAGCATCAGAAAATGTCACTGGGATAATTATTGTCTTGTAATGCATTCTCTTTTAGAAAGGTATTCATTTCAACGTGGCGTACGTGAACGCATACATAAAACTTTAATCCAATGAATTTTCTGTGCATATATTTATGCATGAAAATTTGTCTTGGGCAAGATTAATTACTTGTTTTCGCGCGAAGAGTTATTATTTTCTTGCGTAATATATAATGCTGTAATCACATGAAATAAATAAATGAATATTCAGTTTTTGGAAAAATATGTGCAAAATGTTTTCATTACAATCCTTCTTATGAGGTCATACATTAGCTGTGATTGCAACTTGAACAAGTTGATCAGAATTGATACTCCTTGCTCCTACAACAACTAATGCTGGCTCATTGCCTTTTATCACCCATTTGTCCAATTCTGCGTTGATAATAGGCCAGTCCCTCTCGATTTGTTGCACTATCACTTGACAGGTGATGAGTCTACTCTTTGAAGTATTGTGTAATTTCAGGAGAGAATCAATCTTTCCGAGTACCTGTATTTAAGAAAAAAATTATTTCAAAGCAAAATTTTCGTTGAATACTTTCCCAAAATCTTGAATAGCAAAAAGGAACGTAAAATGGCTCAGATTAATTATTAAATAAGAATTTTGTGCTATTGGTTCTTTGTGTTTTATATGAGGACAAACCCTGGAAAGCAATAATTGTATTACAATTTAAAAGTTGTAACATAATATTTCAAAGGAATTAATTCATAAAATAATTCAAACCTATCATGATAATAAATATAATGATAGTAAACAAAATTTTGCTAGAAAGTATAGATTGTGCACATAACAATTTTACAATACACATTGCTGATATTAAATCCATACCTGAATGGCTAGAATCAAAGCATGGATCAATATATTTGTTCTATTCGAAAAATTTTGACTAGCCTCGAATAAAAAGTAATGAAATGTAATTTTTCCAATATTGAGTTGTCAAAATGTATGACATAATATGATATTTTACTCTTCCAAATAATTGTAAGATGTTTCTCGTAAAATTAACAGAAATTTCTATGATAAACCGAATATGAACGGAAACTGCCTAATCATTTTTATTTGTGCACTACATCCCAGGTTGTTGTATAATAAAAGACGAAATTCGTTCCTTCTCTTCACCTGTTGAATTTGAGATGCTGCATCACCTGAAGTATCTTCTGCACCAAGTGCACTTGATGATAATACGCTATCACTTATTACGTAAGCACTTCCATTTTCACTTAAATATCGAATGGGATTCTTGGAAGAAACTGTTTTTGTCACCGGATTCTTTGCATCACGTTGAAGAGCATCGTCAATCTCCTGTTAGAAAGCTTGGTTTTCATAATTCAAGTAAAATGTTACTTCAAATCCATGCAGACAAACCTCTCTAGTCAATCCCTTCCCTTCCAGAAATTCAATCTAAGATAGTACATAATTGAAGTGAAATTATTGATTCCAACAAAATTAATAATAGGAAATATCAATACCTTAGAACTAAGCGGCGCCTCAATAACTTTGGGGTTCTGGAGAAACCTAGAAGTGGTAATATTGATGAGTCTTCAGATGAGTAAATTATGGCTCACTCTTGAATCTAAAATAAAATATAAGACTGCGTTTGAATTTGTTCTAACATTTACAACGCATCTGACTCTTACTTGACAGCTCGAATAACCATCTCCTCTCGCTTGGTCATTCTTTCTCTGTTCAAGATTAAAAGCTTTTTTAGTCTTTTCCTCAGTAATACTAGGAATAGATATTTTTTAAGTTTTTATAGAAAATCCTTCATAGGGTACAGAGCGTTCGATATCTTAATTGCCTACCATGTCCCTGAAATCGTGTCTCAAATGAAAGGTTAGAAATAAAAATATACAATAAAAATATTCTTTTCAAAAAATTTGAAAGAAAATTTAGTGGGACCTTTCATTTGGGACAATCTTCTGGGGTCAACGTAGAAAAGGTCAAAATTAGTAACTTCCATGATGATTTTGAAAATTTCATTAGTTTCAGTTTCAAAGCATTCGAAGAAATGTTCACCAATCTTTCATTTATTTCATTCACTGCAATATTTTATATCTGTCAAATAAAAAATATCTTACATTTTGTTCAAAGTTAAAGTTCAGGCAAATTTTAATACTCAATTTAAACCTAGTGGTAATAAACATTTAATATTTGCTTGGCAATACAGATAAGTGCTTAGCAAGAACTAAATACGATGTGAACTTATGGTCATTTTATTATATTAGAGACAAGATCATGCTCTCAACTCGCTCAAAATGAACTAGAGAAAAATGGCAGTTGCAATATATTGTGAGTCATCCAGGTTTGTACTAACTATAATTACAGCTAAGAAACTAGATTGTAGGAAATGATTGTATTTTTAATGTAAGTAAACAATTTGATTTTATTTCAGATTTGCTATTACTCAACTCTACAAATATCTATCACTCAAGGCATCAGTTCTATTAAATTTGGAATTTTCTGCAGTGTATCATTATTACAGGTAAAGATGAGTTAAATTTAATGTAGAATAATGCGATAAAAATAAATATGCCTGAAAGTACTACATAGAGTCCAGGCAACACTGTAACTGGTTAAGAACCAATGAAAATAATGCTGGCTTCATGAACTTTGAATTACATTTGTATAATGTTTTTAAAGTTTTAGTATTCTTATATAAAAACCAAGCTTTTTAACAAGCATCATAGGGTAAAAGAAAAGTAGATGTCAAACTACAACAATTAAAACTATAAGAAATAAATAAAGGAAGTTTGAGTCAAACGTAAATCAACATGGAAAATGCAACTATTTGCTACCAGCAATCTTAGTATTAGGATTCAACTTATTGTTACCATGTTATTTGTTACCTTGTTGATTTTATTTGTTTTTGACTAAATTTGGCTTGTATGAAAATAACTAAATCTTTGTGTACTTACCAGATTCATTCTCAGCAACACAGCAGTCAGCCTTGACACACTTTTTTTTCATATTTTATTTTATATTCCTAGTTTTTATCTGTTCTGTTACGTGCATACAATCATGTAAAGAGAAATTTAACACAAAGCACTTTGCACAAAAAAATTTTCAGGTATCATAAATAAATTTCATCTCATACTGCGAGATATTTCTGATCATGTTCAAATCCAATATATTATGAACATGAAAGTTAGTCATCATCATAACCAACTATTTCCATATGGGCATCAATGCTGATTTGGTGTTGGTTTTTCGTATTGAATGGAAAAAGCAGGCTTCTATAATCTTTCCAGATCTATATAGCATGAGACAGCAAGTTATTTTCTTTAATGGAGGTATGTACAACATATTTTATTTTTTTCTTCATCAGTACTAAAAGCTTAAAGATTGCAGATTTGGGTGATAAATTGGTATGCATCTAGCAATTACAAATTCGATATGTGATTGAATTCCTAAAGCTATTTCAACAATTAACTTGCTACAAGACACCTTCTGAAAAGTTTACAACATAAAATCGATTGCAATAATTAATTATTGATATCCTAGTTTTGTCACTCATATTTCGGTAAAAATATAAATTTTCACTCTCTCTAGAATGCAACTAGGTTCATAAAAAATATATATCTGAATGTTGAAAAAAAACTGGAAGGATACCCAAATATTTGGCTTATAACGATCACAACTAGCTAAAAATAGTACAGTTATCATTAAAATCCGATGCTAACTGGTTCATTAGCGGTAAGCGAGTTGCAGACAAAGAGCAAAGGGTATGCGAAATCTGCCTTTATAATTAATCACACAAAGAAAAAATGCTACTAGAAGGCAATTCTGAAATTAAACAATAGATTAAGAGCCTTACGAAACATAACTGTCCAGATTAAAATGGATCACTACGATGAAAATTTTGAAAATAATGCAAATCCCGATTCTGACAATTTCTTTCATGAAGTGGATGCTCTAGGTAAGAGTTTATCCCGCTCTGACCAATTTCATCCGTAGACTTTGTATTTAATCAATGCAGATTCTTTTCGGTGCTTTTGGTAGTTATTTTCATCGTCTCCTTTTACTAGGTGTTTCGCATGATTTGTCTGGGGCAGATAAATATCATAATGATTTTGATAATCAAGTACGAGCACGAGCATTGGCAGAGCAGAGATGTGAAATGGAGACAAGAAAACAAGCCGAAGCGCAATTAGATTCCTTTTATGACGAAAGAACTGATCGAATGGCTCATCTCCAGAGCACTAACAGAGATAAAGAAGATAAGCTTCTAGCGGACTTAGAAGAACTTAAGAAATGTGCAAGAGAAAATCCCTGGGTGCGCGTATGTGAAATGGTCGATATGACTGTTGACAGTACCTCACCCGTTTCAAAAATGCGATCACTTCTCATTCAGATGAAAGCAGGCACGATGAACAAATCAAAAACTCAATTGTAACTTGAAAGTGAAAATATTCTGCATGCCGGGAAAGAGGCCATCCCATTTCAGTATTTTACTTTATATTGCCTTTTTTATTTAATGGTTATTTCATGAAATTGATTTTCTCATTCTCAAATTACTCGTTTCATTTTCTTATTCTGCTACAATTCTATGAATATTCTGATCCATCCTGACAATATTTTGTATTTATGGCATAGATTGGCAAATTTTTATTTAGGTTTTTTTTGAGGCCATGTTGATTTCTGAAATTATTTCGTTTATAAAGTTCAAATATTTCCTCGACTATGAAATAATTTAATTTTTAGAAGAAATAGGTTAATTTAATTATATATAATTTACATAGTAGAGGCAGCAATCGAATTAGCAAGAAAATGAGCTACACATAAGAAGCCTAGGAGGATCCTACCCTGTGTGGACTTACATATTTCCTCAAAGGAAACAGAAAATAGTACTATTTTTTAATCAGATGTTTCTTTGTCACTGTCACGCGAGGAAAGAACAGCATCGAGGCCACTTAAGTTGCATGCAGTTAAATCTTATGCTAGACACATTAGCAGGCTGGAGAGATAACAAGTTGACAGGCAGTTCCTGTACTTAATGAATCTTTCATAGGCGGACTAAAAACAAATGACCGTGAATAATTAAAAAAATTTGATAGATTGACAGTTAAGCACTGATATTTTTTCTTCAAAAAACTTATGTATGAATGCTAGAATATTATGGGAGAGTGCTTAGCTCTACATATTTATATGAAAAATATTAAAATTACTGGCACTTTTATGAGCAAAGTATCTGGCAAGAAATTTGTTTTTTAAAATTGTTTTCATCCATTTTATATATGGACACCATTTTAAGTTAATGGTTTAAGTACTTTACAATAAAGTGTCCTAATTTTCACTTTGCTAGTAACTGGAATGAAGTTAGTTAGGTCCTTTACAAATTTTAATGAATCCATAGGTATGTACATTAAAATATATTTCATAATTGGCAATGATTTTGATTTCAATTTTTTTAAATTAGAATAATAACTTGTCGATGGTTATTAATTTTTTGCATTTATTATATTTTTATTTTGGTAGTAGATTACACCATGCATATGGTTTAAAAAAAGAAAGTATTAGAGATAAATATATCACTGCAAATACTATGAGGAATTTGCTAATTGATGTGCAATTACTTAATTTTAACAAAAAAATGACTTTCAAGCATGATTTCCTGCCATTGTTTATTGAAAATATTTAAAATTGAAAAAAGCAACTTTTAACACCCAAAAGAGGAAATATTATTTGTTGATGAAAATTTTTAAATAAATCAGTTCTACTCGATAATTTTACATACAAATGGAAAATAAAAGTAAGCAAATACGCAAAATTCTTAATACAATATTAATTTCCCTGGTAAAAATATGATGAAAATGAGATACTAAAATGAGAATTACCTGTTGAAAAGTTACCGTTTGTGGATAAAGAGTCATTCGAAATTGATGTATTTAATCATTTACACAATGTACAGAATAATTTCAAAAGTCGCAGAAAAATAGTTCTTTTCGGCAGTTCTCTCTTACTACAGTACTTCAAAGATGAAAAAAGTAAATATACTCCAATCCATTCGAAGAATATATTCAATGGGCACCATGAAAAATTGCTTTTGGAATATAAAAACATTTTAATAAAAAATATAATATTAACGATGACTTTTCTTTGGCAGTAAACTCGAAAGAGCCTAAAAGTCATGGTAACAAAAAATAATAAAAAAGAGAAAATGTACGTACGATTGAGCTATGAAATTTCTTACGTCCTCAAGAACCACCAGCAGTTTTGAAAAGTATTCTTTTCTTTTACTTATCGCCTGATTTCCATAAAATAAAACATTTGATTTATTTACTGCCTTCTTTAACTAAATCTTTGAAAGCTTTGGAAGCTGTGAAGGCTGGGGTTTTACTTGCTGCAATATTAATAGTTTCACCCGTTTGAAAATTTTTTCCTTGTCGAGCAGCTCTTTCACGAGACTCAAACGTGCCAAAACCAACAAGGCTGACCTTCTTTCCATCTGCATCAAAGCGAAGAGCAACTTAAATCAATTAAAAGACTGATAATAGCATTGTTTACTTGTTACCTGACACTGCTTCGGTAACTGTGTCAATGAATGCAGATATGGCAGCATCTACCTGCGTTTTATTTAGACCCGATTTCGCAGCGACTTTCGCCACTAAATCAGCTTTCTTTACAGCATCAGCCTAAAATATTCGAAGCAAACATACCTCAGCAGATTTTAAATACGAATTTATTGATAATAAAAAAAGTATACCTCAGGTTTTACCATGTTCAACGACGAAGATGCATGTGTAGTCATCTTCCTCTGTGGCAACGAAATTGCTGAGCCAACCATAAAAGCCGAAGCTGCATTGAATAAGAACATTACCAGAAGAAGAGCATTTCGCATCATCTTAGATTTATTAAGTGTTTCAACGCGTGCAGATACTTTGGATACTTAGCCAATTCAAGTACGGGTTTGTGGTTGAGGTGATTATATTAATTTCCAGAAGGCGCATTGTCAAAACATGAAGCTAATTCAAATCCGTTAAAAATAGTCATAAAAAGTAACGCACAAACTTGCGCATAAACCTTAAGACAAAAGCGCCAATTATGTGAAATCGAGCTGTCAAATGTGACAGACGTGTTCTGTTTTTTAGGAGCTCTTGCGAGGAAGCTAGCTTAACTGCCGATATCTTGTTAATTTTCTAGCAAAGCTGCATATTTTCTATCTTTTATCGTTGAATCGTTCAACATAAAAAATAGCGATTATGATCAAAGGTCACCTTATCCAAATAGTTCAAATGGTAAAAGATTCATGTTTTACTCTAACAATTCGACACATTTAACATTAAAAAATTATTTGTTTCAAGTATATCGAAAATAAGCAATTGTAGCATAGAATATCAAGTCAATTGATGTATTATTGAGCAAGTTAAATTGATACTAATTGAATGAGTAAAAAGTTTTATTTGTTTAAGTGCAACATGAAAATAATTGGGGTTTTAATGCAGTTCCAAAATTATTGAAATGCAACTGATTTCTCATGAGACAAAAAGCAAAGTGAGCAAATTGAACATCATTTTTACAACGTCTAGTGATCAAATTGCAGTACACTTGCATTGTAAAAATGATACAGTTGGTCAGTTCTATGATAGTTTCATATATTGTAAAAGCGTAACAGTTATTGTCAATCAACCAGCAAGTTCAAGGATCATATGGTAGTCATTGTCAGGATTTAATATGTTTTCGCCGTGTATTATGTCTATTCATCTACAATTCTTTCAGGGAGTTGCAGTTATATCGATCTAATTCGGTTTGTATGTGCAAGCATAGGTTGAAACTGTTGACGAGATTCACTCTCATCAACACATGAACTAAGATAAATGGAATAGTATTGAACATGTAGTATCTCTGTGTTTATATTGTTCTGGTTTTCTGGCTTACACTTGATACAATTCATTAGTCTTGACAGTCATATAACAAACAGCTCATACAGGGAGCCATTGCACAATCAAGTTGGACAAGATGGTAAAATGAGAAGCATTCTAAAGGCCATGGCAATTGCTTTAAAAAAACATAAATAATGCTACATTATTTATTAAATGCTGCATTGCAGGAAATATTATATTAGAAAACATTTCAATCTTGAATGATAGAGGCTGTGCTCTCATTTCAGCCATTTATTTTAGCAAGGAAGGCAAAAAAAATGAGTGCTGTACACTTCATGTTATTTTCAATACAAGAGCAAAGTCCAAATAGGTAATTATTGGTAATTCTGAACACCACTTAAAGGATTTAGAAACATTAGAATCCAATACGGAATGTAATGATGCTCTAGAAACTTATGGGACCAAATTCTAAAATGAAGAACTGGTTTGTTACTCTTCAGGTATTCATCCAACCCATTTAGTAATTGAGGTAACTTGAAAAAACATCTCATAAAGTTTCCAAGTATACAGTCTGCAAAGCTGTACAAGTACAGATCAATCATGTTGAAAGTGGGCATTTTTCAGCAAAATGTAGTGACAAAAAAAAGTGCAGTGTTCTTGTTACAGTTCCTCATGAATTTGTAGAGAAATTGTACAAAAAAGCATGTGAGATCTAGATTGGGCTCAAAAAAGTATGCTTTAATCCTTATGCTTAAATTATTGTAATAAAGCAAAATGAGTTTTCAACCATGTGAAAATGAAACCATGTTGATTGAAGTGGGAAAAAATGCACTTTGTTTACCAACTCTCAGCACATAAGAAAAATTACAAAGTGGAAAAAATGAATGCAAAAAAATGTTTACATGCTGTTGTGACGCACAACAAAACAGGCAATGTAAGAGAGTAACAGCTCAAATATACATTATATCTTGACCTGTGTTGTGAGAAGTGATTACACTTTTCCAACACAACATTACTAGTTTTAGAACTATTATACCACTAGCCACTTATTGAGAATGTGACTAGCATAAAATGAAGAATATTGCAAATAGGAACATCTGCAGATAAAATAGAAAAAGGAACTAACATATGACACAAGTTAATTCCTGACACATGTGCACATTTAACAATTAAATGGGGCTACTTTGTAAGCATAAACTTGCAGCTACCAATATGTATCAGCTAAATTACAGCATATCTTACTTCAGCTTTGTAGGAAATGTAATGAAGCCTCTACATTTTGTGAAACAGTCTTCAATATTGTAATCAAGCTTCTATTGCTTTAGAACTGAACCATTACTGTCTTTTTGTGGTTTTCAAAACAAGATTGAACTCACATCATCATTGAAAAATAGATTGACATAGCAGCTGCAAGGACAAACAAACCTTGTGGTCTAATATTACCCATAATTTGTCAAACAATAGCATGAACTCTTTAACATCACAATGCCTTAGGTATTCTGAATAGACTGCTGTCCAACTGCACATCTTGGAGGCTAATGGTTTTCTTTCACTTTCAACACTAGGTATCTGGTATTACAAGATAATTTTTGATAAAATAAATGCATGTTCTTGATTTTTCTCGATAATTCAAATTTTACCCTTCACATCGCAATAAATATAGTTTAGTATCAAACCCTGTTTATGTCGGTTTCAACCAGTGCGTTAAGGTGTAAAGAAATTCAGCAAGACTAACCATAGTCTCAAAGTCTTTTATCTATGGAAGCTGTATCTGTTGCGGTAAGGATTCGACCAGAAGCTAATAATTCGACATGTAATATTCTGTGGAATGAGTCCTGTGTCAAATTGGCCTCAACCGAAAAGGAAATTAGTATATCTTCCCCCTTAAGATCGCCTGGGTCATTAAAGACGCTGCAGTTTAAATCGAATTTTAAGGTTGATAAAGTATTTGGTCCAGATGCCGGCCAAGATGAAGTTTTCGATCTCGTAAGACCGCTTGTTGCTGCTGCAGTCGATGGATATGTTGCAACAGTATTCGCTTATGGCACCAGTGGATCTGGCAAAACACATACCATCAGTGGGACTCATGATGATCCAGGATTACTTCCTCGTGCTGCAACGCTTTTGATCGAGAAGTTAAAAAAAGATGCCGCACTTGGCACAGATCGGGCCTTCATGGTCTTCGTAACATTCGTCGAACTATACCAAAATTCATTCTTTAATCTTCTTAGCAAATTTGATGCTGAAAGTGGCCATTTGGTACAGTCTAGTTCAGCAGATGAAAAAATAGAGGTAAAATAAGTACTATAAATAATAATTTACTTTCTTAGATGACATGTATTAATTTTGAAAAGATTAGAGAACATCCTATACGGGGTGTTTACTTGTCTGGAAGTAAAAATCTACGAGTGTCTGTAACAACTGTGGAGGAAATTATGGATCTGATTCGTAATGGCTTGCTCTTAAGAGTAACCCGTGCTACTAATGTCAATGATCGAAGTTCTCGGAGTCATGCCATTCTCACATTTGAGATTGAAGTAAGCTTGAATTTTTATATTCGTTTAATTATAGACACTTATAACCTTGAACATTAGTCCAGCGTGAGACATGATAGCACATCGCCAACTCCATCGCATTCAAGACCGCATTCTCCAATGTCAAGCATGACAAGTTCTTCAGTTCGCATTGGCAAATTGCAAGTGATAGATTTAGCAGGATCTGAAAGGCTCGGTCAAAGTGGTGCTGAAGGCATTACTTTAGCTGAAACCCAAAATATTAACCTATCGCTATCTCAGTTGGGAGATGTACTCTCTGCTCTATCCAAGGTTCTATGCATAGTAGTCCCTTTTTGTCATTGTATATATTTTCATGTTGTGATTTATACTTTGCAGTACCATCGTTCAGTTGCAAAGGGAGAAATTCAGATGACAGAGCGGCTACCATTCATACCATATAGAAATTCGAAGCTCACACATCTTCTTAAGGATTCGCTGGGTGGAAATTGCAAAACTCTTATGATATGCTGCATTAGGAAAGTACATCTTTATTAGTAATGTCGTTTTCTCCATTATTTATTCTTTTCATGAAAAATGTAGGTCTTCTCCAGAGTTTTTGCAGCAAACCATGACTTCCCTTAAATACGCAGCCAGGGCTAGAGATATCAAAAATGCACCTCGAAGAGTGGTGCACTCCTATAATACTGGAAAGTATTTCTTAATTTTTGCTTTCAAGGAAATATATTATCAAAGTTGTGTTGTGATTGTATATAATTGAATGTTCGAATTTCCATAAACATAACTTTTTATGCAGAACGTATTGGGGCAGAATCACCTGTATCACTTCATAATACTGTATTGGAAGTTAAAAAATTGCGGCAGCAACTCGGTGATCGCTATTTAGTAAGTGCTTACTTGATGGGTAAAATTTGCGATGTCAATAGCTCTTGATATTATTTGAATGCATAGGAACTTGAAGAGCTGCGTAAATCTAGGTGCACCAGTGCTTCAGATAAAGCACGTATGCGTGAACAAATTGAAGCTATGCAAGCGCAGCATCAGATCGAAAGGCTGAAAATGGAAGGATTTTTAAAGAGCGTTATTCATAGGTAGAGGTACTTCTTTATCTTCTTTGTGAGCATAGATTACATTGAATTTTGGATTTATCAAATTTGAAATTAACGAATTATCACTTATAAAAACTATTTAATGGTTTAAATTGTGTCCGAGCTCAGTTTCAGATATTTGGATATAACGAATATCGGATATGACAAATTTTTTCGTTGGTCCCTACAACTTTATTGAATCCAAGATTTCTCTTATCCGTATCAAATATATTTTTCGGTAGTCACGAAGGTACACTTGAGAAGCAGCATGGTGAGTACATATCCTTGGAGCATACAATTAAGAGTTATGGGCAAACAATTCAGGAACAGAACATGACAATTGAGCAGTTACATGATGAACGACGTACAGCGCAGAAGACCGCAATTGCTACAAAGCATGAACTTGGCGCCTTACAAGAAAAACTACACAGGAATATACTTAAACACATTGTAGAAATTATTTGTTTCATTTGTTATTGAAGTTGAAAATATTTTTTCAGAGCTGAACAAATCAACAAATCGCTTACTGAAGATAGGCAAAGACTTAGAGAAGGTATATGTGCAGCTTACAAATTTTGTTATTCTTTGGTATATTTGCAGTAAATTCGTGCAATAGGTCAGAAATCAAAAGTAAGGATTTTTGTAGTAATAAATTATTTACTAATGAAAAAGGATTTGAATTGCTCAAAATATGAATTGGTAACTTTTCATATCACGTTTATTTCATTTTTGTTGAATGATTAAATTTCATAATAATTCTGAAAGGTTAAATAGATTTGAAATTATTTAGCGGCATATTCTACATATTCACCTTCTTTGCTTAATACTTCTGACATAGAGCAAGATAGACTAGCTGCAGAAACAGAAGAGAGACTGTCTAAGAAGAGCGATGAATTATTGTCAGCAGAATATTACAGAGAGGTAACATATTTATGTATGTTTTCCTTGAAGCAATTTAAGATACAATTTTTTGTTTCAGTAGGGATTATGTAGCGTTGAAAGCTCGTACAAAAATCTATGTAAAAAACTTACCAAGGCGAGAAAACAGTTGGAGATTATGTGAGTCAATATACATTCAGCCTTTACTATTTTGTTCATAAACCTCTTTATGTTCATAGGTCACAGGAAAATTCAAAATTTAAAGCAAATCAGGATGTACTGATGAATGAGGGAGACACCTTGCGAGAAGCTTTGCAAAGAGAGAAAAATACAGTTCTGGAACTTCAAGCCAACATAGAAAATTTAACGAAAAGTGTTGTGTACAAGGAAGATCAAGCAAGAAGTACGGTTTCGTCATTAACTGAGCAGCTGGAAAATATGAAGTTGGAAAATTCTGAATTGCTAGAAAATATTTCTGAAAAGGACAGTATCATATTTCAGAATACAAATCAATATTCTATTGAGTTGACGAAAGCTTCTGAAGCCATGGATATTGCAAATGGTACGACTTTCTTACTTTTTCAAATTTCTATGTATTTACATTATCAATTTACTTCAGATGTTTCTCCTTTACTTTAGAGAAATATGCTGAATTACAGAAGAATTTTGAATTCGTACAAAACGAACTTAAAAATGCTATTCGGAAGCTTGGTGAATCAACATTTAAATACAGTGAGAATAGGTACAATATTTTTCTTTTTCTTCCAATAACATTCAAATAATATATTTTTGTATATATAGAACGATACAAGAAGAGCTTCATGAGCTGGAAATACTCAAATACAAGAATGATATTGCCAAACTTGAAGCATCGAGAGCTGAAATAGATGAAAAAAGATTGAGAAATATATCCAATTTGGAAAATGAACTGATCCAGTCCAACAATTCACTTTCCTTTTATCAGCAAAGTGCCCGAGAATTAGAAGGTGCGTTTATTACTTTCCTTTTCGTACTGTAAACCTGCATAAAAGTAAATGAATTTTGGCTTTGAGTTGTCATTTTAGAAAGAATTGAATCGCTGGAAAATCAATATCGACTTGATGCAGAAAGATTTGCTCGGGAAATGCAGGCAAGGGATAGAAAATGGAAGCATTTATGTTTACTTTTTTTCTTTAAATTATTGAAAAATTAAAATTTGTTCAGATGATAGAGGCAGGCAGTTTGAATTCTGTAAATATCCTCAAACAAAACTTGGAAATGAAGCAGCGTGAAGTTGAAATGGCTAAAAGGTTTTGAGAGATCATATTTTTAACAATTATTTCATTTTTGTTCTTATTGTGCTTCTTGTTTTATTAGATCAATGAAAGTGCTTCAAGATACTTTAGATGTTAAAATGAAAGATCATGAGGGTGCTACAAGCAGCTATAAGGTTGCCATGCAGAGTTTTGAAGAGACTCAAGTGAGAAGCATACTTAAAATCTATAAATTGTTTTTGCTCACTTTCTCAAATAGCACTTTTGTGCAGAAAATTATCAAGACATGGAATATATAAGCACAAACTAAGCTTATCTAAGCCAAAAAACCCTACCAATGAAATAAATCAATTAAATTGATGTAATCATGCGTGCATATTATGTCACTTTTTTACTTAAGTGTTAGTATGTTTTTCATAGTTGTTTCTCAAATATTTATGTGGACCTGCTAATGTGATAAGACCGCAACGCATGTTCATAAATATTTAGCTTTACATACATGTGATGTTTCAACCTAAGGGTATCAAAGTCCTTTTATTGTATTGCCTTAAAAAAATGAAAAATAGTGAACTGGATTAATACTTGAATTTTTCAAATTCATATATATTGGGAGCGTAATTGCAGCATAGCTTTTGTATGGAAAACGGTCATCTATGCTAGTTTTTTTGTGGATAAAACAGTGCAAACGGCTACAAAAAATCTCTCTTTGTACATGCATTTTTATAATTTCTGGTTTCTAGTAGAAAGATAGATTATATCTAATAAACTTGGAAAGTTGGGTGATCTATTTTATACAAGCTATGACATTATAGCTGTAATTAAAAATGCACTTTTGAGTTGAAGAGTTGTTTGTATCACTTATATTTTGAAAGTTTGGTTGGCTATGTTATAGGACTAAAAAATTTGTTGCATTGATATGTTCTAATTGAATCTAGAAAGATTCAAAAATTTCTTTATCTTATTGGTACTATCTCAGGTGGAGCTTGCAATGTGCAAGGCAAAGCTCGAAAAGAAAACGGCAGAGTTTCAAGATGCTGTACGCAAAATATCAAAAGAAAATGAGGATTTACGAAATGAGATGGATACTGGGCGATCAGAGTTATTGAAAATGACTCGTGAGTTCGCAGAATGCAAAGCAAATTTGCACATTCTAAAACAGACACATGAAAAGGCAGTCAAAAGATTTCAAGAAGAAATCAATAATAACCAATATGAAATTGACAATAAATCTTTACTAGAGGATAAAGCCACATTAGAAATATTGCATTTGAAAGAGGAGCTGAAGAAAATGTTTGATGATAACTATTTCAAGAATGAAAGCATGCTGAAGGAACTGGAAAAAGTAAAGCTTCAACTTTACGATAAAACTAAAATACTTGAAATATTCGAAAATTCTAAAAGAGATCAAGAAGAAACTATTGGACGGAGCCAACAAACCATACTCTTTTTGAAGGAACAGATGGAGCAATTTCATATTGAAAGTAGAGAAAAAACAAGAAAACTTGAAGGCATTATCAAGGCAACATCTCAAAAACACGATGAGGTACAGTTGGAAGCGGAAACAAACAAAAAGGAGTATGAGGAATCCCTTTTATTGCTAGATGCCGAGTTGAGAGAAACGAGACAAGAAAATCAGTATAATTTGTCAAATTTAGAAGTTCTGAAACAGCAAATAGAGAATATGCTATCTCCAAATGAGATGGAAAATGATAGCTACGTCGGCATCCAAGACATGCTGAAATCACCCAGTAAATTACTTGACAAGATTAATTCTCAGTTTAAAGTACAACTTAAAGCTGAGAAGACTAAGGTATGCACATTGCAGCTAGAAGTTGAGTCAAAAAATGGCATTATTGATGAGCTCAAAGATAAAATATCAGAGTTGGAGGAGATGATTATAACCATAAAAAATCAATCGCTAATGCTGGAGGAAACAATTGAAATTGAAAGAGTTAGTCTTGCAGCTGTAAATCTCCAGTTGCAGAATGCAAATGGAAAGATCGCAAGTCTAGAGGATGCGGTAAAAAACATGGAAGAAAAGTCCCGAATGACTGAATTGTCCATCATTGCCAAGGTAGTGCTATATTGTTGAAATGCTTATGAGCCTTTAAAATAATTACTAGAGAAATGATCACTAGCTATCTTTTTTTAGATCAAATATGTCTAAACGCTTTGATTGGTTGAAAAATGACTATGTGTCTATGTTTTAGGAAGATAGTTACTGTGATTTAGGTAGTTTGTGAAATGATAATATTTCTATTTTCTTGTTCACGATATCAGTCAGAAGCCGATCGTTCCACTTTAAAAAATGAATTATCCGTCCTGAATCTTGAAATGGAAGAGCTGAACACAATCATTTCTAACGAAGCCGCATATCGGCAAACTTACATCAATGAGGTACAAAAATTACAGTTCTTTTGGTAAAATTCTAAAAAAAATGCTTAATTATACTGCTACTTTTTCAGGTTGCGTCAAATGCTGAAATTCTTAAAGAGCTTACAATCGACAAGGACAATTTAAAAATAGATTTAGATCTTGGTAAGCAAACTGAAGTATATGCACCTTTGTTCTTACTCATGCGTAAATTTGGTGTTTTTCTCACTGAAATGCAGCTGTGATTGAATTAAAAGCATTGCGACCAGATGTTGAAAAGTTAAATGCTGAGATTAAACGCCTGGAGGGAGTAAGTGATTCATACCAAGCCAAGTGTTTTATACAGGAGGCAGCTTTAGTGGTAAGTCGAAATGATATTTTTAAATTTTCACAATAATTTACGACCTGTGGTGATTATGGATATAGATGTTAGAACAAGAAAAAACAGCTTTGATGAAAGAAGTATCCATGAAAGACATGTTACTAATACAAGAGGGCCAATTGCGATCTGATTTAATGAGAAAATACGTCAGAATGGATAAAAAGACATAAAGAATTCGAGGAGTTTGATGCTATTCATTAACATCAACATGAAATAAAAGCTTCACACTGTCCAAAAGGGTATCTAAGAAGCATATTTACATATTTAAAAAGTTCTTATCTTGAAGTAGATCTCATTATGAAAAAAATTGTCCTCCTGATAATATTTCTTTTTTGCGTATTATAATATTACATAGCTTATGTGTCATTTGAAAATTGTAGTTTCGAGCGCTCTAGCTGTTCTCGCATTTTTTGAACCAAACCCAATGATTTTTTACCATCAGCATCCATGGTATTTTTTGAAGCAAAATCGTTTAAGGTTTGGACTTGAGGTCCTTGCACGATAGTGTTCATTCTTATTAATACATCAGATCCTTTCTCTGTTCGTAGTCCATAAATACTTAAATGCTTATTTACATAAGGATACTGTTTTAGTAGGCAATTGTCACAATTTAGAAAGGTTGCATTGCCAACGTAAAAATCTCGAAGCTGTGTACGTAATCGTGGAATTGGTCGCCAAGTACTTATCCATTGTTCATTTGTTTCTGCTTTCAATGAGATAAATGTCGATCCATATCCTTCAACTTGCCGTCTTCCAAATGAATGAATACTACAGAGTTCGAAACTCAATCTTGGTCCAGAAAATCCAAAACAAGTATCATCTTTAGTATGATATATCAAGTCAAGTTCAATGGGTAAATTAAAATGACACATCTCTCTACTTTTAGAAATATCCAATGCAATGCCCGAATACAGCATTCCAATTATTGAAATAATTAATATGGCAAATGAAATTGAGGGCCTATTGTCATGAAAGGTAAATATGATTAGAAACCCTAGCATTATTGGAAAACCTTTCCAAGGTGATTTTATTAAATGCAAATTTGAATCACATATATCATAAGATTGCCTGGAAACTGTGCTTTGAGAAATTTGGGTTTGCCCAGACATTATGTAACTGCCACTTCCAGTTTTCTTCCAATCGGTGCTAGTATTTGCCGAAATCCACCCAGGTGGAAGTATTAAATTAAATTTTAATGACATTCTAGTGCGCATTTCGCATGCTGCACTTTGTATCTCAATAATCGAATATAACCGGCGAGATGCACTAGCTGGAGCATCAGAAATATGAAGCCCAGCGCCTTGTTTGTGTCTGATGACCTTCAATGCATCAGATAAAATTTGAGACTTAATACATTCATCGTAATTATTCACTTTTTCAGCAAAATCAGACAAGTTCTCAATTGAATATTCGTATCTTGCACCGGAATTAGAGGTAAAACAATACGGTCTTGAAGATGCAAGTGATTGATTGTTGGATGATTCTTTCACATTCCTAAAAGTTCCAAAACTATTGAATTCGGGCTTGATTTCAAATAGCCCACTGTTGTGAGCTCTCATGCTACAGATAGTCTTTTCTGTCCTTTCAAAATTTCCGTCCTGAGTCAGATTAGAGTGAACTTCAACGGCGGCAATAATATGAAATTCCCTCCACGGATTTTCACGATTTTGACGACTCTTATTGATTCGATGACTGTTAATATTATCTATAGATGAACCCGCGCCAAAGAGAATATCATCGGTGCGTGTGAAAAGCATCATCTCAGATATTTTTTCATTTAGATGCTTTGAACTTCTATACGTGTCGCTGACTAAACTATTTGATTGAAATGAGGTGTTAGTTGCGACGATACGTTGGGAAATTTCATTAGGACCAGGGACTTTTTCTTGCCATTTGACAACTAAGAAGATTTCGGAGCCTGGCTCCAGTGCATCAATGTAGGGTGTACCACTTCCGACTTGTTTTTTTGCTATAGGGTGCACTCCATCCACCTATATGCCAGAAACCCCGTAGTAATTTCAGTAAAACGTTTTTTTTAAATTTAAACGTCGTGATTGCAAAAATGCAATTGAGGGCTCCTCTTACTTTCTTTAATCTAATCCGAATCCTTAAGTTTGCAAGGCTATTGCTGATTCGATGATACTGGGATTGATTCATGCCCTAAATGAATATAATTAGATGCTTGCTGATATGGATATTGAATTAATGGTAGAATCTTTTGACTTATAGGGAGGTATAACTCTGTTAACATATACATTCCAATTTCGTGTCCTATGATTGTAACGGTTTCATGATAAAGAATGTCAACCGCAATTGAGGGTGTAGTGCTTAAGGTAAATGGCTTACCTAAGAAAGAACCTTCTATTACGTATTTCGAAATGAAATCAAATGAACTTAGCCCATTCAAAGTGATCATTTTGTGAATCCGTGTTGGCAAATCTGATGAGCGTAGAGCAGTCACAAGGTTCCAAATTAGAAATATTGCCTTCAAGATCACAAGAACAAGAAATAAAAAACCCTCTATTAGATACCCCAGTTAGGGAAGTTCCTGTCAAGAGCGCAGAAGATGAATGTCATACCGAAGTATTATCGCGAAATAATTCAATGGACACAAACATAGAAACTGTAAATAAGAGTGCAATACGGGTAATACGATCTTTGATATATATAATTGCAATGTGCATTCATTCAATTTTTAATCATTTACTTTTAGGTATGTGTTCGAGTGCGGCCACTTCACGTCGACGAGGATAAAATTGGTTCTGCTTCAGTGTTGACATGTTTAGATGCTAACACAATTGAGCTAGAATCTAACAATGGTGAATTCACAAAGCAATATTCTTTTGATTTTTGCTCTGATTGCTTTTGCACTCAGGTAAGAGTTTGTTTTAGTTGGTCTTCAGTACTATACAAATTTCTTATTCTAGGCCATATGTTCGTTATAATAGTATAAGGTCCACTTCTTGTGGTATATAATATTTTAGTGCATATTCTATGTAAATCGCAACCTAAGTTTCAAATAATATGGAAAAACAGATGTTTCTTAGAGTCTGTATGTTTTATATTTTGTAATGGCGTTAAATTTTTGCTCGTTTTTGCTAATGCAGCCTGATTTCTTCCTCAAAAGTGGGCTCATAAATATTTTAGAATCTGCAGTTAATGGTTATGCGTGCACAGTACTTGCATACGGAGCAACTGGTTCGGGAAAAACTTTTACAATGTCCGGTACTGACCAAATAGCCGACTCAAATGTTAATAAGGAAGATGATGAAGGACTTATACCTCGTAGCATGAGATATATATTTGACCACGTTAAAAATAGTTCCTTGAATCGAATTTTTTCGTTTAAAGCAAGTTACTATGAGATATATAACGAACAGGTTTGATACATTTGAGAAAAAAGGCTTGTTTAGAAAAAATTTTGTAATTACTGTTGTGTGATCATCGTTATGAATTAATTTGGCCTTTTATAACCCTTTTGTTAAATATATTCTTATGAAATCTCTTAGGCAGCTTATATTCATGAAGGCAAAAAATTTGTTTTCAAGGAATTTAATGCATTTTTGTAATGCACAGGTATATGATTTGCTAAACCTTGGAAAGGCTCCACTTGCTGTGAGGCATAACCCCAGAAAGGGATTCTTTGTTCAAGGACTTTTCATTGCCCAAGTATGTTCAAACTTAAAGTCCTTATTAATTACGAATCACCACTGATCCTAATGCAAGTCATTCTATTGAATATAATTTATATTGATAATCCCTTCAATTTTAATTTAATGATTTTGGGGCAGGCGGAAAATCTTGAAGATGTACTACTCGTGGTTGATGAGGGAAATAATAATAGAAGAGTGGCAAGTCATGAACTCAACAAAGACTCAAGTCGAAGTCATTCAATATTTACGCTTTATATCCAAAGCAAATCAGTTGATAACAAAAACGAAAATAAAGCCAAGAATCTTGGAAAGGTATATTAAAGTACATTAAAAAACATTCTTTCATAGAGGTACATTTCTTTTAAATTTAAATTCTTTTACATAACTTTAGCTTTGTTTCACTTTTACTATAAGGTGATTTTTTCTCTATTAATAATATTTCCATGAACATGTTTGTACTTAAATTTATCAAAAACTAATAACGAGCCAATTTATTTTTCTTCAAGATAGCATTTGTTGATCTGGCTGGTAGTGAACGGCTTAAAAAAACACAGGTGAGGAAGGATAAATAATATTTATCATTTCATCTTAACCGCAATATGACATTTTCTGACCTGAAGTGTAGAAATAGATTTTTGCATCTATTTTTCACTGAAGTCCAACCTCCTTATAAAAAGCTAACATGACATTGCTACTATATTAGCTTTTGGATTGAAGTACTGAAATCAGCTACTATTTGATGAATATGCTAGGTATCTAATGAACGAGAAACTGGATCAATCAACAGATCACTAATGACTCTCGGCAAAGTGATCAATGCGTTAAGTCATACAACTAGCAATAGCAATACAGCATGGGTGCCTTATCGAGATTCTGCATTAACAAAGTTACTCATGGATTCGCTAGGCGGCAAAGGACTAACATTGATGGTGGCATGTGTGAGGTGAGAAAATATAATTTCCACATTTATACAACCAAAAGTGATGAATTTATGTATGACTGTAACTATAAAGTTCAAATTTCAATGAATCAATAGTCCAAGTGCCACGCAACTAGATGAAACGGTTAGCACATTAAACTATGCTGCCAGAACTCGATACATTTTCAATAAGCCAATAAAGCAGCCTTACAACGAAGAACATGTTCTTAGCTTGTTACGTAAAGAGGTGATCTTAATTAATAAAATTGTCGTATATTTCTTGAAATTGGAAATGAAATTGAGATGAATAATGCTATAAACTGTGAAATTTCATAAAGGTATATGAGCTTAAACAAGAGAATGCTGAACTTCATAAGGCATACAGATTGAAGAATGACAAAATGTTCATACCGGTTTTAACAACATCAGGTATTACAAGCCACAAGATCTTCCCTCGATTAGCACCTCTTAAGCCTCACACACCAAAGGTACATTACGGGTGACAATACAATGTTAATGAAAACAGTAGCCTCAGAGTTTCAACAAGTTAAGAAAACTTGTGGCTAAAAATTTATTTTATTTATAATCTAGCTTTCAGCAAGGCTGCATTATGACAAATCTAAGCTGGTGAGATCATTGAGTCCCCCTAGAAAATTACGCCCAATTTTCAAGGAAGAAGAGGTACTTGTAAAGGATAAATTCATCAATTATATTATATATTATAGAATAAATCAAATTTTCACAGATTTTCAGAAAAAAGCTTTAAAATATTCTTTCAAGCTGCTAGTTTACAAATATTATATGAATCTGATAGGTACCGAATAGAGAAAGCTATAATGAGCTAATATTAAGACACGAAGAGGAATGTAGTAAACTTATAGAGCAAGTCAAGGAAGCCAAACTTCAGCAGAATCGTGCAGAGCAGGTTAATATAATAAACTTTAACGTATATTTATGCTACATATTTTACATATCACTATTTTTAGCTCTATGCAGAGTTATTAGCAGAAATTGCTGTCAAGCCAGGTCAACCTAACAGTAATGTCAATGATGCTAGCTCTAAGACACAAAGCACAAGCATTAAAACCATATCTCAAGGAGGTAGTCTTAAGAAAGATAGGCAGCTAGACGGCTTAAAAAATGAAAGTACTACAGCTGCGACGCAAAAAATGTGAAGTAACTTGACCCTTACGTCGAAGTGTAATGAGATGCTATAATATAAAATTCTCTAAGAATTATTTAATATTATAAAATATTAGTAGAGAAAAGCATTTCTTAAATAAAGTTTTAAGAAAAGAATCTTATGACATGTTTTTATCCAAACTGTTACGAACAATTGATTAGTCCCTATTGTTATTGAAATGTTAAAAGTTGTAGGCTGCTATATCTCACATAATTGGAAGTACAAAAAGAAATCAATAGCATGAGCAGCTGTGTAACGGAATAAGAATTTCATCAAGAAATATATGGTTTTAGGGCTTTTAAATTAACTGTCAGGACTTCCACCAGGAACAAGTAAGGCGATGTTATTTCCATTCAATAGAATTTGCTCAAGCTTCAACTCTCGTCTTTTGCCATCTGCGTCGAACTCATATTCAATTACATCTTCTAAAACAATATTAACACAGTCATCGAATCCTCGCAACGTTCCAACTAATTCTTTATCTCCCTTCATTATAATCCAAAGCTTAGAGCCTATACATTTATCAATGAGCTCTAATGGCATAAGACGGCCCGCCATCTTGAAATCTCCAGAAAATTAATGTTAAAAATTTAGTTTATAATTATATATTGACACTAGGAAGATTGTAAAAATTTTAAATTATCGTTATCGATGGCAATTTGATTTTTTGGCTATTCTTCACAGTAGTGTTAAGTCGTCTAGAATCAATCACCTCCGACTTGCATTTACTTGAACTAAATGACTTCATGTGAGCAATAATGGAAATCTCGGGTTATTTAAAATAAAACCGGTTTTAAATAACGATTAAAAATAATACCATAAAAGCACGGCACACAGGGCATAACTATATAACTGTCCCTGCACTATTATTATCCAAATTCTGCAATGTATTGCAGTTACTGACTTGACCATTCTATGTTTCAATCGTAAAAAAGGCATAAAAGACTTGTAAAAGAATCAAGAAATGTTAAAACTGTTCAATAGTTCATCAAACTAATTGTAACTTGTAAAATCTAACTTCATGTGTAACTTAGTTACAAAATTTTTATACCCACTAGAAAACAGAAGCTTCATTGGACAAAGAAACATGCAAACACAATATCAGCGGTTCTAATTGATAATCGGATAAAATTAAGCAAAAATGAAAAAGTTTCAATAACAGCATATAACTTACCAATTGAGATAAAGCATATCCATATCAGCAAACATGATGTTGCCCAAGAGATTAATCTTAGCAACCTTGCAGCCATGAAATCTACCAGCATCCATTACCTGAGGCCAGTTTTTGTAGCTGCAATCTGCTTGCAGTTCCAGATCCATTCAAAATTTGATATTTCAAAGATTTTACTAATAACCATCATCATCCTCATATCTGTCAGCTTTCTGGCTTACTAAGATCATTGCACTAAGCTACATATCAAAGACTCTGACCTCATTTTTGTCTCTTTCTGTATCATCAAGAAATAGCTTGCTTTCATTTTTGTTATCCACCTGGATACTGCTGCCATAACGGAAATCTCCAACTGCTGCAAGTTAATAATAAAAAGTTGAAAAATGATGAGGAAAAAAGTTACCTGAGAACTACTTCCATAAATTGCAGGTAATATATTTATACAAGTAGTTCTGTGTACAGAGCCCGTTTAATATAAAACTAGTCACTAAAAACCAGTTCTACCACCAGTGATGTGACTTTGCATTCCCTGGAACTATATTTTAAACAATAAATGATACTCGCTGAAATATGTGCAAAGACCAATATCCTTTTCATATAAATGTATACAAACTAAGTATGGTCTTTTGTTTAAAACAAAATTTTGAGATCAAATTGGAAATGCTGTAAATTCCATGAAAAACTGTTGGGAAGAGTCTTCTCAGTTAAGCCTTAGTTGCGTAGAACATGACTTTAACAGCTAATTTGATTTGAATTCCCTGAAAGTCAGTTTCATCAATGGTATTCATATCAACTGAATTCTAGCAGTCCCACTCTAGCTTAGAGTATAAAACAGCACACAATACTCATCATCTAATGTCCTCTTGCCAAAGGATAAGATGATTAGCTTGTGAGCATAGAAAAGATACCAAAATGCTAGTTTAATGGCAGGTACCTAATATTTGAAAATGTTAAAACAAAGGTCTACAAGTAAGTACGTAAGTATGGACTTGCAGCAGACTAACACATTTACAGTTTGTACCACTGGAAAAAAAATGCAGTGTTGGTGCAACAACATAACTCATTTAGTAGATAATGCTAAGTACCCAAATATTTTTTAACTACCATCTGTGTGCAGCATTGAAATTGTGCATTACTTTATAAAGTTTAAGTGGTCAACTAGATCTAGTGTCAAAAGGTTAAAAAAATTCTCATGAATTGACTAAGAAGATAAAATCACTGAAATAAATTTTTTTGTAGTTTATTTCAATTTCCAAATAGTTACAATGTCCCTTATGAGGACTGATTATAAAAAAATTAATCAAAAGTTGTTAAATTAATTTCAATGTATCAACATTCACTTTTAAAAAGCTGAAAAGCTTTTCATATAGATTTCTTGTTACCAATTTGAACACAAGAAAAAATGCATTGAGAATTCAATAAATTAAATGCTCTCTACTATTTATGCTTTTCAAATAGCTTCAAGGCAAGAAAAAGGAACTTTAAATTATTTTATCTACAGAATTTTTGGATAAATAAGTTTTACAACTTAAACTTTTAAAAATGCTAAAACATGTTTGCATAAATCAATGCATACTTATGCAGTAGAATATCTCTAGCTGTATACTGCATTATTGTGATGAAATCGAGTTGTATACTGCATTATTGTGATGTAATCAAGTAAGTTGAGATTTAAAATGCATCACAGTACTGGGATCATGACACTAGGCAAAGCAAAAAAAGAGAAAAATGAGATACTATGAAAAACTCATATTAGATTAGATGACTTACATAATAAAGGACTTATTCCACCAAATGTTATGAAAGTGCATAGTTATAAGGATTGCATATGTTTTATAGAAGAAATGGTGGAACGTAAGTAAAGAAAAACACTCAGTGCAGACCTGGAGCCATGCAATTGCATATCCTCCTCAAATAGTCTAGAAATGCCAAAAAATTTTTTTCAGTAAACAGAATGTTCCGTGTAGAAAATGACATTTCAATTTGTGTAATAAGTGTAAGATTGTGAAGATAAACTGATAAGTGATAGCTGTAGAGTTGTAGATAAGAATTGTAGATTAGAATGAAAAATACCTAATGGGTCATGAGAAACTATATAAAATGAGAATAATAGCACTAATGAGCAGAAATCCAGAGAACAACTGTATACCTCTTTGATTTCATTGATTTTTTCAAAAACTGTATCCATTTATATGGTTTATTTGCATACTTTCCTTATTGCAGAGCATAGTTCATTTTATGCTTAATAATGCATTTAGATAGGAATATAAGTTTTTTACACAGTTTTACTCTTACATATTTAAAACTTGAATAATTTTGAATTCCATTAAAAGTGAACCAACAAACCCATTATGAAAAGTCTATTTACTGCAAACTATAATAAAATGTTTGATTAAAAACATTTGAAGGTAAAGTAAACTGTTTCCAGGAAGATTGAAAAGGCTGTTAGGCAAGTTAAAAGAGCTGAAGTTACTCTTCTAAAAAAACTGCATTTCTTCATTTGCACAACTCCAGTGGTAAAATCAAAGTAACACTGCAGATCATTTCAAAATTTTGTTTCTAAGCTTAGACCAGTCAACAAAAGATGAGTTAACAGCAGGGCAGACCTTTGCAAGTATTTTGCAGGAGAATAAAAACAAATTTTATTTGAAATAGAAATGTAAAACATCCTGAACTTGAAGAAGCTCATGTATTGTGGAAAAAAATGGTCAGGAGGAAGTTGTCAGGATCTTATCTGTTTTACTGCAATCTGTTATGGAACTGTGGTTCTATGGACTTAATTTGTCTTATATGTGCATTCTTGTGAAGTATGTTTTCTTAAAGAGTGTTCTAATAAGTGCATTATCATAAGTGTGTGCTCTTAAGTAGAATTGTTTTGACAAGATTCATTCTTGGCAACATGAATAGGGATTAATATATTATTGACTGTGTATGTTTTTTTTGGGTTTCTGGTTGTACTTATTACTGGTTACATGCATAGTCTTTAATCTAGTGGTTCCTAACAGAAATGAAACCTGATTTCAGTCTGGGTAAAGATGTAATTTAATACACTGCAAACAAATTCTATAATAAGTTAGAAATTAATCAAATCAAATACTTGGAACATTCTAATGGCTGGCTCTCTGCAAATTTAAAGCAACATTGGCCGTTTATTTTATATTCCTGGAGAGGCAGGATCAATTTGTCAAGACTAATGAATTGCATCAAGTGCAGGCCAGATAACTAGAACAATACAAACACAGACATACTACATGTATAATACTATTTCATTTATCTTAGTTCATGTGTTGACAAGAGTGAAACTTGTCAACATTTTCAACCTATGCTCACACATACAAACTGAATTAGATCAATATAGCTACAACTCCCTGAAAGAATTGTAGATGAATAAACATAATATACGGTGAAAACATATTAGATCCTGACACAATTCCAATTGAATATGTTAATGAAAAATGTGCATGATTGTTTAACTCCATCTAAACATTTTTGAATGACAGCACTGACTTAAATGACATCTTTTGCATTGGAAAAACTTTTTTTTGTTCAGCAATTGCTGATAAAGGTTTGGCAAGAAATAGTCATCTTGGTCTGAAGAAATTGAAAACTCATATGACACTATACTTTGCTGTAAATGCTACTGAAACTGAAAAGTTGGACCATCTTTTCATTGGTTCAGTCTTTAAAGCTTACTGCTTTGATTACTTTACTGGACAGCAACATGAATCCAACTGCTTCTACAGTAAAAAAAGATGGATAAATTGAGATATGATTAAAATTTGGATTCAAGATTGAGATTCCATAATTTATCATTAAAATTGATGCATCTTATTTTTATTGTATAATTTTTTTAGTTATAATATAGATGCTGGTATTAGTAACATTCAAATTAAGTTCTTAACCGCAAATTTAATCTCCTTTATTCAACCACTTGCTACTGGACTTATTTTAGCATTCAAGGGCATTTATTGTCAAGAAATGCTTCTGGAAACTATTGATAAACTGTTTGCGTTTGGTATCAATAAATATGCTTAACATTGATCTGCTGTCTAAAATTAAGATTACTAAAGAGGCTTGGTTGGGACTAGATAAAGATACAATAAAAAGTTGTTGAAATTATACAGAAATAACCCATCTAAAAAAGAGTTATAATATTTATCACAAAATTGCTCTTTTATGTTCAAATAATAAAAAAATTATTTGAAATTTATCGAATATGAAATCAAAGAAATTCAAAATTCAATTAATCAATTAAATATAAAAGTAGAATCTATTGATCATCTATTATATTTTGTCAAATGGTAACCAGTTTATTGATATCAATGTAAAAAGAGTCTTGAATAAGAACTCAGTATAAGTGAAATGGCTTCATCAGTTTTAGGAAAAAAGCAAATTGAAGGTTATTGAGGAATCTCTATTTGAAAATCTAGTTACAGGTAAACAAACACTTAGTGCAACATTGGATTTTGAATTTTTTTATCTAGAAGATTAAATGAAAGTACCAGCAAAAGCCAAGACCTTTTTGGATCAGAAACAGTTGGAATCGAGGTTAACATAGTAAAAAAAATGAGACCACAGTTCATGACCATTTTTATTAGAATGGATGAATTTTCCAAGATTTTTTAAACAGAATATTTGTACATTTGCTGCTAATTTTTCAGCATTTCATGCTGAGTTAGTATGCAGTACATTTTCTTTCAAAGTCAGCAATATTAAAACAAAATTAAATCAGAGAAATAAACTGTAAGTTCATACTTTGTTAATGCACAACAGTTTAATTGCCTACCAAGAGTAGAGAACGGTAGGTTTGCAATTAGACAGGTTTTACTGTACAGACATAAAATCATATAAAAAATACTGTTATAATTTTGTTATAAAATAATGTTTAGATTACTGGATTAGTAGCATCTAATTTTGATGAAGTATTGGAAGTAGTGAGAGAAAGTCTTAGCACAGTGTTGCCCAATGTGCCAATTGTTTGCTGAGATATAGACTTTACTACTAAGGACAAGGATTTTCTGGAAGAATCTCACATATTTACCATATGTAGCATTGTTGCACTTTATTTGCATTATAACTTTATTCTTGGATGTCTGGTGAATTTGAGCAGCACCTCTTAAAAAGGTGAGGTCAGAATATATGGCTACGTTTACACTGAAATTTGCTTTTAAAGTTCATCTAATTAGTTTTATACCCTTGTGTTAGGACTACAAATACACCATAGATCCGCATGTTCCAGAATATCCTATACTTTATGTTCTGTTTCATATATTTTGATGACTCTTCACAAAAGCAGCCAATGGGGATTTTGTTCTATTCTTATTTTTATGACCTTTCACAGATTAGCCAATCGGAAACTATTCTGATGACTCTTCATAGATCAGCTAATGGGAATTTGTTCTTCTTCTTGATGACTCTCCACAAACCAGCCAATGAGAATGAGGCTGGTCATCAAGTTCAAGCCAGTCATTAGCTATTCTTTTATATTTTGTCCTCATGTTTTCTTGTCATTAGTGGAAACTGTTGTGACTTGTTGTACAATGAATAAGACACAGAAATGCAAAGAATACACAAGGTACCAACAGGAAAGACACAGATATTAATGACACTTGATTATAATGCAAAAACTACAAGTTACAACTTGCGTGATCGGAAGTGAATTTCGATCAAATCTTAAACCTGCAATATTTCTTGTACAACCAAATCTAGTTGATTTCAGCTGCAGCAATCCTAATAGTTGCCTCCCTAGCTGCGGATTCCATCTTGGACTTAAAATGATTCTTGAATTCTTCAATGTTTTTCACAGTTGCATAAATTTTCTTTGGGCTCCCAACTATTTTCTTTATTTGAATACCCTTTCCACAAAACTAGAAACATAAGTTTATCGTTTTCCATTTTCACATCTAGCAGGTCTTCAACCTCAAATAACTCTCCAGAGTTATCAATGATGATTGGTGGAGGTGAAATTTCCGATTTACCAGGATAAGATCTTTTAGCTGGTGATAGTAATGATACATGGAACACATTGTGAATTCTTTGCATAGTACTAGTTAGTTTTAGTCTGTAAGTAACAGAATTAATTTTCTCTATGATTGAAAATGACCCAAGTTTCTTCCAATCAAGTTTAAGACATGGTCGTGTAGTTTTTATATGTCTTCTATTGAGAAAAACCATATCTCCAACTATAAATGATTCAAAACGCCTTTTCTGAACTGCAAACCATTTTTCTGATTCTTGCGCAGTTTTTAATTCTCCTTGAATGATATCAACATTATTATGTAATTCGATTAAGTACTCTTGTAGTGTTGGTGGTGATTTTGGAATTAATTCTGTTGACCATTCAAAAGGAGGTTCATAACCATAAGTAGCCTGAAAAGGTGACTGCTAGGAATCAATATATTAAAGACTATGCATATAAGCAATAAACATCACCAGAAACCCAAAGAAGACACAAAGCCAATAATGTATTAATCCCTATTCATGTGTTGCCAAGAATG
>JAULBW010065934.1:0-45528 GCA_032358265.1 Vaucheria bursata
CTGCCCTCTGCCGTACATCGGACTACATACACACACACTTTAGGTACCTCTAATATACTATATTATTGTATCGTCTCCTCTTTCTCTCAACAACAAATACAGGACAGAGTGGAACAACAGGACAGAATGAAATTAACCAGGAGCTATAAGTATATAGTTGATGATTATGGCTAGAGTACAAGACCACTAAGGTTACTTGCATGATAAGTAAATTTTTTAATCAATATATATGTTATATTTCAAGTTCAATGATGACTTACCACTTTTGAAACAAATCATGTTTAACTAATTTTTATATTTATTGGATGCAGTGATCCTAAGAGAAGGACACTAAAAAGACCCTACAAATCTTGTCCAGTTATGTTATTTTCAAAATCATTTTTTTTCCATTTTGCATTATTTAAACTGACAGTCCTATATTGATGCCTCAACTTCAAGCATTTTCTTTCTACTTGCATTTCTTCACTTAAAATATGGTATAGTCTTTGAGCAGCAAAGCAACAAGTACACTTAGTGTTAGGATATTTACTGCTCTAGTTCCCGGATTTTACCCAATTTATATGTTACCCCGATTTGTACATCTTTTCATGAAAATGTTATTTTGTAACGTCTTTCAAGATCAACAATTTAATTTGTAATTTCGAAAGATATTTTGTGCAGCCCACAAGGTTACCCCTATGCGGCCTGCATAATATTGTTACATTTAAATAATATTTCTTCACTCTTCTACAATATATCAATACGCGCTGTACGCTGGTTTTCCTGGCGCTGTTGCTGAGTCATTGTAGTTGTTGGTCATCTCCTTTAATTATCAATATACTTTGCTTGTGTTTTTTCTTTCTTTCTTTCTCTTGTTTTTTCTTTTCTTTCTTTCTGTTCCATTTCTTAACACTTAGCTATTCTTAACAGTCACAACAAGAAATTTACAACTGTATTGTTTTAGGCGTTCTTTCAGTTGGTGTATATTTATTGCCTCTTACAACTTTGATGAGAATTTCCACTTAGTTTTATGTTCATCATCTTCAAATTGTTAGGATTCTTGGGTGAATGAATAGCTAAGTATGATAATATTTGCAATCATTGGGATTTAAACCTAAGACTTTAATATTGGTAATCAATTTTTTTACTGTTGAACCATCAACTCCTGAGAGGTAATGGGGCTGTAGGAGTCCTAGTATCTGGGGACAGAGCAGATATCCTGACACAAATATGGGCACTTATTAACCCAGCCACTATGATTAAACATGTGACTGAATCATCAGTAATCAACGTAACACAAATGGTTGCAGTAGAAACCTTACTGCCAATCAGGACTTATCAGCTAGTAGAAACCATGAAGAGGCTACACTCATTCCAAAAATCTATTTTTTGCTTGGTGCTGAGCCCTATTAAACCCCAAAGTCTACTTGATATTCAACTTCTCAAAGTTCTTTGCCTCTTTCCACATAATTTTTACTAGAAAGTTATTTTGCCACCACCATTAGCATACTTTGACTACTGCATGAATTTGACTCTTTGAATGCAATGTCATTCACACAATGTACACTTACTGAAGCATCTCACTTAAAGTGCACAATATATTTGATTGAACACTCCAATTACATGTAAGGAGTTAACCGGTTAACGGTTAATCCTATTTCTATGTTAGCTGTATCATTGTTTTTGTTGAAGATTCTCAACTTAAGAATTCTCACTGCTGACATCATGTTCTAACTTTAGCCAGTGGAATAGTGCCACCACGCAATTGCTATTGGTCCATCATATAATTAAATATTTGTCTGTCTTGCATTACCAAAGTTCATTTCTAGCAATGCAGTAATATATACTCTATGACTTTTTCCTAGTGTCTGCTGTATTACATTATGCCATTCTTAACAAAAAATAAATGTCACCTGCCTTCTACCACTATTCAGAAGCTTATGACTTTTTATTATGCTCAGTCATATTAGGTTTGAATGCTTTGTGATAGCTCATAGTAACCTCCACACTATACTCAATCACAACCTTTGAGAGCCTTTTAAACAAAGTATTCTGTCATACATTTGTACATAGTACATACTTCAAGAGCTAGAATCAAATCAATTGCTTTTCAGGTTTTGATAGCCCAGCCAATAATTGGCAACTTTTCTTCACTTTTTTTTACTACAGATATATTTCATCTTGACTCAATTTAATCTTTATCTTCTGTTACCCACATTAATATCTAGCTTTGTCCATGAGCAAATCAATTGTCTACTCTTAAACAGGTGTCTACAGCAGCATTTCTTTTCTAGTTTTTTACTGCACTTGTGAGTATTGGTCAGTTGCTCTTTATCCCTTTCAAAAAAGTGCTTGAAGCCATCAAGATTTGAGCATTTGGTCTGCAAAAAAACCTAAATATTATTCCTTTACAATGACCTTTCTATTTTTTATTTGGATATTAATTATGTTTGTGGTACGTGGGTTACCTTTAGTCAAAGCACAAGTGATAGTGCAGTTTTGTGTTTTCCGTAACTACTCTTATAGCCAAGTGGCTGCAATATGATATTTTTTGTCAAAAGGCTTAAAGCAATGTTTTTAAGTACTATTATTGCATATCTTCTAGCTTATCAATCTCTTTCACATACAGTGTTGTCAAAAAAGATTTATTTACTCATAGACAAGTCTAACTTGTGTAGTTTTTATTACTAATTGAGTATAATTCCACTGGTAAGGAATTTGAGAATATCTCAAACATGTACTCAAGAATACACTAATGACAACTCAAAGTTCAACGTAAAGAAGTCAATTCTAATGCATTTCTAATGAGTTCTAGAGCCATATGTCTTGAGTGTAAGATAAATACTTTCAATTTTACCTAAATGGTGTTGCCAGTCACTTGACATAATGTGCAAGTTACAAAGGATTTAGTGATATTGTTGCCAAATATTTTATGGAAAGGCATATTCTATTCAATTTCCATTTCAAATATGGAATCTTTTCTTCTGTTTTAAGATGTTATTGGTGTTGGGATTCTTAGGTAAATGTACAGTTAAGTATGATGTTACTTGAAAGCTTTGGGATCCAGACCCAAGACCTTAGTGTTAGTAATCAATTTTTGTACTGTTGAAGCATCAACTCCCTACAGTTAGGGGGGCTGAAGGGGTCCTAGTATCTTGGGACAGGGCAGATATCCTGACAATCAGTGACAGCGTGCTTGCAACTGTCACTTGCATATCAGTTTCCGATGTTAAACTCTGTACTTATTTTATAAATTTGCATCATTATATGATGCTAGTAGCTCTTGTAGAAGACGTATCTTCCATTGGCTTCTGTTATAACTTGTAGTGGTAAATTACATAAATGGAAAGCTCAAGAAAAACACAAAGGGCAAATACAAAGCATACAGATGTATACAACACTTGGTATTACAGACTGCAACCTACAAGCTACAACTTGTGTGATCAGAAGTGAATTCTGATCAAATCTATAATGTTTTCAGTATTACCAAATCTAGTCCATTTCAGCTGCAGTGATTCTAACACCTTCTCTACCAAGTCAAACAATTACTTTATCTGTGCTAAAAAGACAATTCAAGATAGTGGTGGTGCTTTTGAGCATTATCTGAAAATTAATGGATCCTTGTTGGGAGCAGTTTGACCTTGTCTTTTTTATTACAAATAAAAACTCTGACAATCAAATATATATTGGTGGAAAAATGGAACTGAAGTTCACATCATTTATTTGTTGCTTGCCAAAACCATGCTAATCGCATGGTATACCATTATTCTTTCAATACCGGCACCAAAGTAGGGGCAATTGATTTAAAATCAATATGTCAGGCTCTCCATTTCATCTTCCAATTTTGATCAAGTTGCTGCTCTTGTTATACGTCTATTGCACTTACAAATATCTTCAAATTTCTCTTAATATATTGTAGCACTGATATTGGATCTTGTCAACCTAAAAAGGACATGTTACAATCAGAATCTATTGTTGCATTTGTCTGAATAAATTTCTGATTCTGAGTTAGCAATCCAATCAGATAGAATAGTGTTGGGTTGGTGTTAGGTTGGTTCAAAGTTAAAAATATCTTTGAGGATAGGATACAAGTTCATGAACATGAATATAATCTTATTCAGAATTTTTATAGGGATTCACTTTAGGCCATTTGGTACTAGACCTAACACAGTATCGATATATGTAACTTGGATATCAAAACTCTTCTTTTTTGCCACATTAACAAAGACAATTGATTTACATAGCTACATATATTGCTCTTCTTTAAGAGACACGTAGGTTACTGTATAGGATAGAATGCTGTTAAACGCCTTCCATTTGTTAGTACAAAAGTTGAGAATGACAGTTTATTTGCGAGTAGATTCATTACAATGATGCCTACATGCAGCTGTCATAACCGAATGTTGCTTTCTTGAATAAAGTCAGTATTGGGCTTCAAACGTTTCAAATATTTTAATATTTCGACCAATTGTATCGCTTAGAATAGTTTTAATTTTTTGCAAAGGCTAAAAGAGCACGGCAAAACTTCGTTATTGCATTGAGTGTAAGAAGCCAAGTACTCCATACCTATATCATTACTTGCCGTAATTACATTATTATGCAGTCATCCTACTAGAATTTTGAAAAAGCCTCTGAATTATTGGCGTTTTCGAGGATTCGCGGAGTTTAGAGCCTTGGTTTCATGTTGAGTGATTGGTTTAGCAGAGTATTTAGCGCAAACGACTTTAAGTCCTCTCAAGAAAAGTCAGATGGAACTTTTGATGAAGTGCCAACTACTCAAGCTGGCCAAGAAGACGGAGGTTTGAGTGTCGCTAAAGGTGAAGAAACAGGATCCAGAGCTGTTGGAGAAAGAGAAATGCCGATATTCAGGGACGAAACCGATGTTGGAGATAGTGCCGAGAGACTAGAAGAGATCCATATACATCCTGTATCGTCTGCTCCTGAAGTTGATACCTTAATACTGTCACAAAGAGGTAATATCGACGCAATTCAAATTTCTAATTCTACTCCTCAGCCTAATGGGGCTGGAATTGTCGCTAATCCTACAATAGCCCGTTCCCTCTCTTCACGGCCGGTTGAAGTTGATTCTATTGAACAACTTCAGTCACTGCCGACTAGTGCTAAAACATCTTTGTTAAGTTCTCGTCGAAACTTTTTTGGAGCTTTTTTCTCTAAACCTGAAACCCCCCGAGAAGTCAAAGAAGAGCAAGTAATGAACGAAGTAGATGGCCCAAAGCTAGTTGTAGGAAAATCTTGCAGTGGCGAATCAGATGGAAGCGAAGAAGTGAATCTTTTCACAGACCCATCGCACATTGAAGATAATCGCAAGCCCGTGCTTGATGATTTTAGTATGATTCGTGTGCTTGGAAAGGGATCTTATGGCAAAGTGGTTTTAGTCCGTAAGAAGAGTTCTCAAGTCCTTTATGCCATGAAAGTCTTGAAGAAAAATGATGTCGTACGAAAGCGTCAAGTTGAAAGAACAAAAATAGAACGCCGTGTTCTGGGTTTTATTGATCATCCTTTCCTAATGAAGCTCCATTTTGCATTTCAAACCGGAAATAAGCTCTATCTTGTTCTTGATTACTGTCCTGGTGGGGAACTGTTTTTTCATCTCAGTCGGTACAAACGTTTCCCAGAGGGCGTCGTTCGATTCTATGCGGCTGAGCTCGTTTTGGCTTTAAAACACCTCCACGATGGCGGAATAATATACCGTGATATTAAGCCGGAAAATATTCTACTTGATTCTGAAGGACACATTAAGCTCGGTGATTTTGGGCTGGCTAAAGATAACATTACGGAGGCTGCATTTGGTGCCTTTAGCGTATGCGGAACTCCCGAATACATGGCTCCAGAAGTTATCAATAAAGATGGGCATGGTACATGTGTGGATTGGTGGGGATTGGGCATGCTTATGTATGAAATGCTTACTGGACTTCCTCCATGGTACACCAAAGACAGGCAGAAACTTTTTGAACGTTTACGAGTCGCTCCCCTTGTTTTCCCAAAGACAGTATCTCCAATGAGTGCTACTATAATTCAAGGGTTGTTAACAAGAAATCCGAATAGACGTCTCGGGGCTCGGGGCGGGCAAGAGGTACGATTAAAATTTTTGTAGCCACTATAATGCTGATATTATGTCCTTTCGTGTAATTGTTTATTTCTATTAAATTCACATCAAATTGATATCTGAACACTGATTTAATTAAAAAAAATTTGGCAGATTAATTCTTTTTCACCAACCAAATTTTCACAATTCTGTGTTTTATTTAAGCCGATGAGCCCTCTTAGAAATGTTATAACCAAGATTTCATTCATGTTGTTTGGAAGGAAATCTGTAAAATTGCGAAACTAACACTATGCATTGTATGATTTCTTCAGGTTATGGACCATGAATTTTTTTATGGATTGGATTGGGACGGTCTGCTAAGGTATTCTAATTTTCCATGAATTTATTGTCCCGCGATTGCACAACCTTTAAATTTGTATATTTCGAAAGACAGACACCTAAATGCGTTAAATTTTCCATAATGGCATTCGAATGTAATTGAACTAGTAGCAGTTTTTGCAGAGTGTTTATTATATTTTTATATACTTGGATGGTACATTTGACATTAATCAATTTTGATATATAAGATGACAAAAAGCTAGGTATTAACAGATTTTCAGGTATCTGTGATTTCTCCTCAGCCCCCTAAAAAATATAATTTGAATATATTTATACATTACTTTCTCTGTTTTAACAGCAAGCGAATACCGGCCCCTTTAAACCCGTGTCGAAACTACAGCTTAAACAGCGAATCTACCCATAATTTTGACCCTCAATTTACTCGGCTTCCCATTGATACCATTGCACAGCCAGAATCAAACCCTGGACCAAGTCCTGGTACAGAATTGAACTTTGATGGCTTTACCTACAATGATCCCTGTGCTCTTTATGTTGCCGACAATGCAATGCGTGCATGAGGGGGTAGAGAGAAATGAAGTAATGCATGTTGTATTGGTTTGATGTGGTAGTAGGCAATTTCGCTGTTGTTCCGTAAAGGATGCGCTTCAGTACGATTGGCGCTTTTGTGTTTGAAGTGCTGCTATATTATTTGGCGTGCCTGTTGTACATTCTAAGCCATACCTCTAATATGTATCTTTTCTATTTTTGCTTGCTGATGCTATTTATTATATATTTTAATTATATTAATAGTGATCGTTTAAGCCAGGAAATCGATTAATTTATCATGCTCTTTGTAATGTTGTCTTTGGACATTTTCGAAAGGATTAATACTTCTCAAAACTAATGTCATTTAGACTGCACAAAATTATAAAAACCACTATGAAAATATTAGGATTATGGGATGCTCTGCCAATATTTATCAAATTGGCTTCGTCCCTTTCTTTACTTGCTGTTGAGAGCACTCTTCGTAATCCCGTTTTATCTCTCTAAAACATAAGGTGTTGGTTAAAACACAAAGTAGGAGTCAAAATTTTTTTGGGGGGTCATAACTTGTGATATTAACACTTTGAAAAATAATTTTTTAGCTAAACTATCGTGTCCGCATTCATTTTTTGTTGATCAAGTTCTGGGACTTCTGCAGTCTTCTTGGCAGAAATTGATACATGATTTAATCCTTATTCAGCATCATTGTCCTGGGCCAGGATGACCATGTTTATTTCCAAAAGGTTCAGCTGAATGCCATGGTTTCTCCATAACGTAATCAAGGTCAGTGCTTGCAGAAATTAGACTTTGAAGGCATTGAAGCTATATTTCGTCTGTAACCAATGAGTGCATTCTCTTTCTTATTTTGAGAAATTGTGAAATATGGTCATCCATAAAATTGTGTTAAATGAGCAAGAAAAAATTGACCCAAAATTCTCATTTAACTACCTGAACTATTTGACCACTACTGTAATATGGAAATGAAAATATTGAAATGTCTATTTTGAATGACTGCATTCTTGAAGTATCAAATACTTTTCAATTGGATTCTATGTCACAAAGCCTGTCACAATTGATTTGTTCTTGCACATCTTTTCAATTTTAGGTGTAGTTTATGTTAGGACCTAAGCGAACATAGTTGTGTGGGTTTGAACCAAGCGACAGCTCTGAAACGTTCCAGGATTAGAAGAAATTCCTAGTTGTACATTTTATAGTAAATATCAATAATAATTACTACACATTGTATAGTAGTACATATACAGTACATAGTTTAAATTAATTTAGGTAGTTTATTTGGTGTTATGATGTTTCCACTTCAGTGGCACAAACAACGTGTAATAGCATGTAATTTCTCTGTCAACTCTTTCTCATTTTTCTCATAACTTTGAGTGCTGATGCAGAACTTTGTTCTTGTCCTGCTCTTGCATTCTGGGTTTCAGTAAGCTTAAAATAATCCTGTTTGATTTCTCCAAAACCATTTAGTTCAACTCGTACTTGAAACTATTGAACATTTGAAAGAGAAAAGAAAAAAGAGAAAGAAAATACAGAACATATATTATAAATTACGGCAGAGGATCAACAACTACAGCTACTCAGGGATAGCGCCAGGAAAGCCAGTGTGCAGCGCGTATTGCAACAATGTAGAAAAGTGAGAAGAAATAACTAAATTGGAACAATATTATGCAGGCCGCATGGGGGTAACCTTGTGGGCTACATAAAATATCGTATGAAATTACAAATTAAATCTGTTGATCTCAAAAGACATTACAAAATAACTTTGGTGAAAAGTTGGGTAAATCGGGTTAACATATGAATAGGGTAGATTCCGGGTACCAGAGCAGTAAATATCCTAACAGAAACATTGTCTGTACATGTTTTCTTGACCCTCATTCATTCTATCTTAGCTTTTTTCTCATCTTTTTTGACATATATCTGATTATTTATGTCATATACTGATGAAAGAGTATAATTTATTTTAATTCAATCCAAATTAATTTAGTTATTTTTAATAAAACTAAATGCAATAAGTATTTGGTAAATGAACAAGAAAACTTTGCTATTAACGTGTAAGAAGGTCCATCAAAAGTACAATGTATCAGTTTATCTGTTTACACTCTTTGCAGAAAATGTAAGAAGATTGTGTAAAAAAGAAATCACATTTATAATATTTTCTCATCTGGTCAATTTCTTAACTAATATTCATTGTGTGATGTAATTCCTTGCAGGAAGATATCGATTATACTTCAGCAAACAAATTCTTAAGGTGCACTACTTCCATATATATTGTCAATATATTAGTGACAGAAGTTTCTAATCAAAACATTTTAACAAATCCTTTATTATTTCTCACATGGAAGGCACAATATACCAGCAAGGCAGCCGAGGAAGATGAAGTGGATTCTAGGATACTGAGTTAAATGTACTTTTTATTCTCAAAAGTTTGAAAGCTGCTGTAATGAATTCAATTACAAAGTTAAATTCAAGTACGACTGAAGTTATTTCAATTCATATCTCATGTGATTTTTGGGTAGAATAGGTTAAGACAAAAAATCAATCGACGTATGTCAATTTGCTTACCAGAACGAGTTAAAAATGAGCAAAAAATATTTCAAATAAAGTTTTTCAGAACTTTTTTTGCCTCGCTTCGACTCTGTAAAAGCAGTTTCTACTAATCATGAATCTTGCATGAGCAGGCAATTCTGACTCAAAAAAGTATTCTCGAGGTAAATGAGATCGATACACGCACGCTGATGACGGAAATAGTGATATCGACAGTGCGATATGCTGAGCTTCAATCTAACAGTGAACCTGTACTATACGATGAATTTAATATTAGCGTCGGCGACGTGAAAACTAAATTGGAACATGGAAGAAAACCTTTATCGGATTGGGCAATGGGCATTTTTTTCATTATTTTGGTACGATGAATATTCGAAGGAAGTCAATGGTCATCTATTTACGAAAGTATCCGCTTCGTTCCTCACAGGTTTCTCTAATTTGGGCAGGATCGTCAGTAATAGTTCAGTACGTCCTAGGAGCTTCCGAGTTTGATAGTCCTCTTGCATTTACATACATATGTAATGCAATGTTCGCAATCTATCTACCTATCTTTTTAATTCTAGGAAAATTCAATTTTGTCAAAACACCTCCTTGGAGTGGTTTTCATACTGAATCTGAAAGAAACGTTAAGGAAGTCGATAAAGTTTACGATATGCAAGAACATCTTTCCACCGATAGCTGTTCATCATATCTTTCTGTCGAAAAACCTCAGCGGATACTTAGTCACTGGGCAATGGCGAAGGCATCATTGATGATTTTACCTGTATGGTTTGTCGCTAACTACTGCTACAATGCTTCACTTATACGAACAAGTGTAACAAGCAACACTGTGATCAGTTGCACAAGTTCGCTGTGGACGCTTCTTGTGAGCACCCTGTATTCAAAAGAGAAGCTAACGTTGAAAAAAGGGCTTGGAGTCTGTCTCGCAGTTCTGGGTGGATTCTTGGTTGGCTTAGCGGACAATGACTCAAATTCGGACACTAATCAAAATTCCGTGTTAGGTGATGTTTTAGCACTGATATCTGCTATAATGTATGGCATTTACTCCACACTTCTTGTTGCTTACTTTCCAGTTGACAATGAAGTATCAATGCCGCTAGTATTCGGTTACTTAGGGCTTATGAGCGCTATCTTTTTTGCTCCTTTCTTACTGGTATCACATAATCCTTTTGCAGGGTTAGATAATCGAGCACTATTTATTATAATTTCAAATGGTTTGTTTGACAACGTGATCGCCGATATGCTCTGGGCTCGCTCTGTAGTGTTGACTACTCCGACCGTGGCAGCTGTCGGGCTGGCATTAACCGTTCCATTTGCATTTTTGACTGATTTTTTGTTTCATTCGATGATACCCAATATCTTGCAAATTTTTGGCGCAATCATGGTTCTTTCTGGATTTGCCACGATCAGCAAATCTGAGAAGACTGCGACGGAATGATAGTATATATATCTTGTGACTTTCAGTGTATAAATTGTATATTGAAGCTGCAGTTTGAAGCCAACTTTTGCAACATGTTACTGCATATAGATGTATTTCTAAATACGAATTTTTCTTGAAAATGTACTGGTCATAGCCATGTTTAATATGTCAAAAATGAAGCCACTTTCGCTTTTCACGGGAGCTACAATTCATTATATAGAGCTATCCTAGTGGAAATTTTGGGTTGTTCAAGAGCTCAGTCCGGATGGAGTTTATCTCTTTTGTGCGACGTATAATTCATTGAAATTTTTCTAATTCATTTTTGGACTTTTCTGTAATACTGTGAGTTCGAACTGAAATTCTTGACACTTAATTTTGGACTTTTGTTATTCTGTAATAATGTTAATGAAATTTTGATGTTGATTTTTAACTGAAATTTCAACAGTAAAGTGTCAAAATTTGCAGATTCTGTTCAATATTGCATCTTTGACAAAATTCATGTTTTTGATGTAATTACCACTTTTTTGTGCAACAAATTTTTCATAATGCGGCATTACGTTCATTTATAAATTAACATTGCTTTGGTGGACACATCTACTTATGCCTAATGATGACTGAAATGGATAACAAGTGGCAATAATTTTATAATTTCCTGTAATTCTACCTGTCTAAAATACATTATTCTCAATCTTTATAGAGCTAAATATACGTGAATGCATGTTTACAATCAACCGTATCTAGGTTACACTTAGTGCCGAGATGTGACACAATCATGTACTAATAATGTGCATCATAAACTCCTAGAGCTGAACGAAGAAAGGTATCATAAATCTTAAAAAATGTGACAAATGAAATAGCAATAATTAGCTTATTATCCACATTGTTATTAAGTATTGAGTAGCTCTCTACATAGATTTCAAGACTTATAAACAACATCAGCATATGTAGTCATAACAGATTTGAGTGGACCGCTTGGCAGGGAACCAGTCATACCGTACATCGCAGCTGTCTTGTTGCAAAACGAACTGGACGCATCTTTTTTAAGCAATCCAATACTATCTCGAAGGTCGCTCAAGAAATCACTTGTGCGTCCTGCAGTCCTCAGTGTTACGCATAGATGTATGCATGCAGGCTTTTGGAGTACATTAAGACTCCAACCCTGCATCGAATTATCAAATAAACCATTTCATAACTCTACCACAAAGACTTTTCTGATGCAGAAGGAAAAAAATGCTCGAAAGAGAAAAATAGGCAAAAAATAGATTTTCGAATAGAACAATAAAATATCAATATCAAACTATTTTTGATAGTCAGTAAATCAGTGCTAGTGCCATTTGATAAGGTATCTGCATTGACAAAATGATGCAAATTTTGCTTTTGAAAATGATTGTACACGAATCAAGTGTGACCTTTTAATTCAGAGATTTGCTAGAATAAATTTTGAAAATACAAATAAAAAATTACTGAATCATTGGAATTCGGATGAGGTCAAACAAACAGGGAAAAATGTTCTCATGAACTATTGCTCCACACTGAAAGTGCATACTGCAGCTGTGTAAATGAAGCCTAAAGGTCAAAATGACATTTCGTTTATAAAAACTGTAATATATTTATTTGTGTGGAAGCTTATGCATATTTTCTAAACTTAAAAATAAATTAAAACTTGATAAAACAAAATCATCTTAAGAAAAAAATCCTAATCTATCTTACATAAATTTATCGATTTTTATCATTTTTAGGTATGATTAAGTAAAATTTTTGTTACATATGGATGTTAAATAGTTGCCCTTCATTCTGGGTTGCTTATGTAAGTTGTACTTTTAATGAATTGCCATTTATAACGTATAAATCAATAAGATTTTCGGGTATAACAAATCTGTTTGGTGGCCCTGACAAGTTCATTGTACCAGGAAGTGCATACCTTAGCTGCCATAGTATCTCCAATGCCATAAATATTCAACTTTTTGCTTCCAAAACATACAATCATTGCTCTCGGATCCCCTAAAATGTGCAAGTCTTCCATATCAGCTATACCTCTCACCACCTGAAAAAAATATGAACAAGGGAGATGCTGCAAAAATGCTGAAGCAATACAAAAACAGTCCCTCTATATGTGATGTTAATAATACCTGAATGAAATTGGCATCGAAAAGAAACAATTTCAAAAAATTTGAAATGGAATATGAATTTATACTACCCAGCAGGTTACTGGTACCTCTCGCACAGCTTTGGAAATTGTTTTAACTGCTTCCAAGTACCCTTCCTCCCCCAGACTGACCATGGAGGCCCAGCATGCAGCTACTAGTCCACCAGGCCTACTGCCAGCTAGTGTGGGGGTCACATAAAGCCCTCCTGCCCAATCCGGATAGCAAAAATACTGCCAAAAGAAAATAAATTAACTTGTAATTAACAGATACCAAACGCATTAAATTTTTTTTTGCAGCTTCAATGGAGTTGGTAACTTGATTTTTTAAAACAAAAACTGTTTGAATGTATTTTTATCGATAGTAAAGTCTTGAAAATTTGCGAAAACTCTAACAATGTCAGAAAACTTATATTTAGATGTTCCCAAAAATATTATATAATAGAGCATCATTCAAGTTGAAAACCTTGGCTTTTTGTTATGTATATTTTGGTAAATCATGATGTTATTTTAAATATGAGTGCAGGATAAATAATAAAATAGTAAAAAATTTTATTTGCATACAATAATGCGATTTAAAAATGATAGCTTTTAGTTAATGACCGAAGCTTTAATTACAATAGTGCTAGGTTCAAGAGCTTAGTTGAAAGTGCAATGTTCTTTGGCAAATACTTTGATATCTCTTCTTGGTGAAAAATCAGCAACTAAAAAAAAGGATTTTTTAGAACAAAAAATGCATCACTTGTGAAAGTTGAATTGAACAGGTGGATACTAACCTTCGAGAGATTTATCTCATAGTATATTTTTGCTCATAAGTCAATTACAGAAGAGTTTCTGGAAGATTAAATATGCTAAAAATAATTTATTGGCCAATTCTATACATTCTTCAGTACAGTACCCATACCTGATTGGCTCTGAGATTCTTGTCACGATAAAGAACCACGCTTGTCCCTTTCGATGCATAGCCGTACTTGTGCGTGTCACAGGACATTGATGTAACTCCCCGAAGAGAAAAGTCAAAAGGCTCTACATGCTCGAATTTTTTTAAAAATGGTAGAAAAAATCCCCCTAAACAGCAGTCTACGTGAAGACCACAGCCGTATTTCATCGCAATGTCCTATATAACCACAAGTTATTTGTAATCAAATTTTGGCAAATAAACTTGATGACAATGCCTGAAAAATTTAGCTATTTTAGCTCAAAACGGGGAGAAGTGCAAGTACGAAAACATTAGTACTATCAAGCTTATTTTCAAATAAATCTGCTCAGATACTTTTATTGAATCATCGTAGCCAATAGAATTCCTGATTTTCAATTCAATATCATACTGAAGACATCTTCCATTGATCATGATTCACTATGATCAATCTTACTTCAACTTTATATTGACAACCATGTTTCAACCTAATTTCTAAAGTGGTATACAAACGAGATCTTCAAACTGTAGAGAGAATTTGAAGTTAATGATCACATCAATTAAAATCAGCACCCCCTCCTCCCCAAAAGAAATAAAATAACTTATGTAAAACACATTCATAACAAACTGTTCAAATTATTTTCTGAATTCATAGTTCTTATTAAGACTTTTCGTAGGTCACTAAAGAAACGAAAACATAACAGTAAATTAGAAAAAATAGATGAAGCCAAAAGGTCAGTTAACTTTTCATTTAAGCAAGATTTGTTCCTATATATATTGACTAAATATACATGTCTTCATGACTGAACAATAAAAGATGACCTTAGAATAGAAAAATATCCATAAACGATACATGTACATAGGTGAAATTTTCAGAATGCATAAGAAATTAACAACTAGAGCTTTTTGGAACGCACCGACAAGTCTTTAATAGGGTCAATTACACCTTGAGGAAAGCTTGGCGCGCTGCCATAAATCATTATAGTATTAACAGATACGCTACGTTTCAACGCCGATAGCGATATCTAACATACCACGAATACATAATCTATAGTATTATTCAATGCATAAACCATGAAAGTCAATTCCAATATATATATATATATATGCATACATTTCAAAACAAACTTACATACATCCAAATCATGAGTTTCTAGAAGTAATAAAATTATATAAGGTAAAAAGAAAGGTCAAAATTTTCAAATTATCTAAATAGTACCAATAGCATTGAAATTCAAACATTTGCGATCAACTATGATATTATATGGTACAATGAAAATGCCGAAGAAAATGGATTATGAAGGTTTCAATTCAATTAGAATTAGCAATTCAAAACTTACTTTGTAAGAAGTGGGATCCATGGGGACTTTGATGAGCTTGATGTTCATGAGAGAACATGCTTTTTCAATAGCTGCATGAGCACTAGTGCACGCTACTACTTCAGGGTATCTTATACCTTTCTGGCAAATACACGATTGACATCAATATGCATACAAAGCTAAATCCGCAAAAAGTGCTAATTTTCTAAATGCTTAAATGAGTGTTTACTTCACAGTGATGACATCGCGCTGAATAATCGATGAACCTACCTATGTTCCTTGCATTAAATTCTTAGTCATCATATGACATTAATATAATTGGTAAAATTTTGAAGAACTTGAGCCGAAATATAAGTAGAAAGAATGATACTTCTGCTTAGAAAATAATTAAAATTTTTAATATTTTTCGATGCTGCGTACAATTGGTAAAGCGAATCGATGAAATATTTCGTGCTGATGTTCGAGGGGGAAGAAACGATAATCTCAAATTGAATCTTCCATGTGGACAAAAAAACGTTTGATAGTTTATTATATCAAAAAGAATAGTTTTTCGAAAACCTTTCGACAGCTAATAAAGATTCAATGAAGTTGATCAGCAAGAAAAAATGATTGATGACCGATAAAAGTGTCTGAATATTGATACATAAATATACATATGCTTACTTGTCTATAGAACTGTAAATGAGATTTGGTTGCCAATATTATAGATTCAGTTCCTCCGGATGTCAAGCTTCCACAGACCGTAGGCAACCCACCGGAGAGTAAGCTTGCAGTCATTGCTATCACTATATATTATTAACATTTTACATTTATAACTTATCTATATATGATTGTATTTCTTAATGCTGGTATATATGTATGCATGACAAAGCAATACTGTGCCCTAACTTTCTTATAGGAAAATGGTATATTCCTTCAGGATTACAGAAAACAGAACTGAAAGTTTCTACATAGTCAAAAACATTAGTATATTTGGTAAAAATAATCGGAAAAATTTGTTCAATGCACCTTATTAGTATCTTAAGAAAAATTTACATTTTATATCCTTCACGGCACTTAGGCAGGGATGTTATCTCTAATATTTAACTGCCTTTTATAGTATGATTCATTTGACTTTTATGACCCCGAAGTGATTCAGAACTTTAATATTTAAACACATTACCACACTAAATATTGGTTGTCAAGGCTATTTCTCCATTGGCCATGGAGCTTATAACTAACAGTCTCTCTAGTTAGTTATGCCAGTAGTATCCTTTTTATCAGTGCACTGATAAAAAGGATCAAATTAAAATTACTTTTAAGTACGAAGTCCAATCAATATACAAATCTATTCCCATAAAAGCGAATTTTATGTCAGATTCTTACAATTCGGTTGTATTATTATGATCAATTGGTTAAGTAGTAGGAGGAGATAGCAGAGGAGGATCCGTAAGAAAAGAATTGAATTGTGCTCTGAATTGTAGGTTAAAATCTAACAACTCACCTTCGGCCTCGTACTGCATTACACTTGGCCATACATCTGTATGTAGGGGGTTAGACACACTAAAAATTCTACAGAAAACACAGAAATAAGCACGAATAGCAATAAATTAGAAATAGTAGCATTTATATATGTTACTTAAAACTGCATAGATAAAATGAGATTATATATTAATATGACCCAGTGACTGTGCAGAAACGGCCATTTAATTATTCCAAATATTTTTAATGCTTATTCTGAATTCTTCACTATAATTAAATGAATTATTAGCTGCAAATTCATCAACATATATATATATCCTTTTAAATTCATTTTCATTAATAACATATTATTGGCCTGAAAACCCTTTATTTTTCTGCTTTAGCAACCCGTTCTGCACATTCACCTTTAACCCAGTGCGATACTTAGCCTCCATTAAAATAAATAGTTATCAAAAGTTTGAAAAAGAAAAAAACGCAATCTATAAACATCAGACCTGTAAGCGTCGTCTAAAAATTCAATATGTTCCTTTCCTCCATGGTAAACTGCTCCTGAAACTCGTCCACTCTCCCACTTCTCAATCTGCATAAAATTCAATCCTATAAATTGATGAATGTGCACAATACAAAAGTCTTAGTAACACTATTTGATGTATGATTTTTCAAACAAAGCTCCAGATATTTTTGACTTAAAACTGTCATATCATATATACTTCTGAATAAAACTAATGAAAATGCCAAATTATCAATTCTGAGGCTCCAATTTGCTTATCTGGTTAGTAGACTTCATGCTACGTTGGTGACCACTTCGTATACTAGACAGAATACATAGTTCTAGAGTGTTCTAGAAAAAATTTCTGTAAAAATTGAGAGAAAGATGTTCATATATAGTATCAGCATATGCTTCATTTTAACTATATTAATCAACTATCCTTTTGCTTCGGCTTATTCTTTATATAAATTTCTAAATATGATTTACATTAGTAAATGAGTACCTCATTAGTGGACGAAGTTCTCATTTGCTTTAAGATTTCATCTCGAGATCTACCTTTATTAGGTAAGCTGTGTAATCGAGTGCTTTTGCTCCAATTTTTGCCCTTTACCGAATGTTCCAGATCAACTTCGAGTTTTAAAAGCTCGTCTGACAATTTTTTAGCAACCGATGGGTGCCATTTTACTAGGTGATAACAAGAATCTATTACCCATGATTTCATTGCTGATGAACTCGTGTTGCGAAAAAATTGCCAAGCATTACTGATAGCATAGATATGTGAACGAGATTGTGCAAACATATCGTTAATAATGACATGTATGCTGTTGCTGGAAATATATCTCAAATGAAACGTCAGAATAATGGAAAAAGACACAAAAAAATTCCTTTCATGTAAAGGTATGCGAATTTAGCATTACTTTTTCTATACAATCGAATTTCCGCAGCCAAGGTAAGCAAGATTGAAAAGAATAAAACGTATTATAAGGGACTCAACAAAACTAAAATGATATTTCTCCAGTGAATTATATAAGCAACAGTAAAAGTAGTTGAATGTGATGCAGCGAGAAGATTTTTACTGGCTGCATGCAGATCTCAACAAAAACGATAAGCCATTATTGGATTAAATTACATTCGTAGGGTATGCCAATACTGAATGCTCTGACCTAGTATGAAATTAATGCACTTCGATCTGCTCTCAAGCAAAATTTAACCAGTTTCAGTTTAAAGAAATCGATTAAAGTGATGGGACGATGTAATGAGGGAGCATTGAGAATAATTATTTGTTATTTAACTGCACGTTATTATTAGCAACATTCTAAGGTGAAAAGCCTATCGATATCACATGGCTGATATATTCTTATGGGAAGATTAAAGATAAATAGAATTGGTAACAAGTTTGAAGCCATTTTTTTTACTACTATGGTAAAAGAAATTTCAAATTGAAAGAGATTATCTGGTGGAGCTGCAACTACTAAGATTCTCATGTTTACCGTGATAAATAGTCGTTACAGTTGAAAGGAAAACTTTGATAAGTGCCGTGAAAACCTTTAAATTCCGGACTGCATAACTTATACCATAATATATATTATACAGAAAAGAAAAACACTCAGATTTTTCTAATAGTAGTTAAAGTAATCATTTTCGGTAAATAGGATTGCTGTCAGTTAGTACTTTAAAAATGCTTACCTATGTAATTATAAAACACTTGAATAATTGTGAATAATGCGAGGCTTACTATGCATTGTTGAGTAGCCATAGTGCAATCAATATTGCTAGAAAATCTCCAACCAATATAGCAAGCTTGGAAGGAAGAAGATCTAAAAAGGAACCAAGAAAACTACTCGAGAAATCGCTGGCATCATCGTAAGAAATTGACTTCAAAACAATACAAAAATGAAATTCATAATTTAATCATCTTGGACTTATTAATGGTTAAAAAACTTACCTTTAAAATCATTACAAAAGTCATGGAAGCAAGAATGAAAGAAGAACGCCAATAATTCAGATATCGCTTCATGCGAAAAGGAGACATCAACAACAGAGTTAGAAAAACTACAGACATTGCAACATAAAGTTCCATTTTCTTCTCCACAAGAAACAGATTATTCATATTTGCCTGGAGCAGAATGAAAGTTTTCCGATAAGAAATATTCATTGTGAAAGCACAAAAAAATTCTCTTATCACAAATCATGGATGAATTGTCAAAAATACAACTCAAATAATCGTCAATTACACACGCAATGAATGTAAAGCTTATGACACTACTTCAATTGACGTGCAAGGGCTATCGTAAACCCCCGTGAACATCACCTCCTCCCCTACTTGTGTTCACTGCACCTCTAAAATGATGTATAGCCCCCCCTCTATCATCATTAATGGCTCATCATATGTTAACGTACATTCCATTGTGAACATCCGAAAGTGTAGTCTGCATATAACACTGGACACTTCATCCAGGGAGGGGGGGAGGGGGCAGTAGCATCGAGTTTACAATAACTTTGAGCTGTTTTATATCGAACTGCATTGTAAATTAATTTGTGCATCATTCCCTCATTGCCTCTTTTCTGCTATGTGTCGTAGGTATCAATAATATTAATTTGTTTGTAAATCCTATTGATAGTATATATGCAGGCAGTTGTACAAAACTTTATCGGCTTTGAGTATATTGCAGAAGCAACAGAATAGTTGGTGCATTACAACATCACATATTACATGAATGGTACAGGAATGTACAATCAATATAATATAATAAAAAATGACAAGGGAAGAATATGGCTCTTTAACAAGCAGTCGGGTAAACATGTAAGAATATCGGTGGCAACAATTAATGTATTTATCACCTTACCCAGGAACTCAATTACTGCTGTTAATACAAGGTTTTATATTTTTTGGCTAATCAACAGCGAATTTCTTCTTTTGGAAAAAAATCCACTGAGAAAGGTAAATGCATGATTAGCATTCTAGCTTACTAAAAGGTTATTAGTAAATCACAAGGTTCAATAACCCTTTAAAAAATGCATATAAAAAAGATATGCTTCATTTTGCAGTCTATATATAGATTTTTATCTTATAATTTGTACACAATTTTTAACAATGATTTTGAAGATTTATATAAGATGAGTATCAGGCGAAAAATTTAAAAAATGTTGTACTAATGGTTATTTGGTGTTTGGAAGTCATATTGATCAAAAATTATTCAGCCATGGAGGATAAAACTTTTCTTTTACTTGCCAATGAATAAAAGGCTGTGCAAATGTCAGGAATTAACCCCTAAGGGAGTTAATTCTACTCTGTAGCTGCGGTACGTTTCTTCAGATACCATGTTGAAGTTTTAGTTTAGCCTATGAGAACAAGTTTCAGTTCTGATTATGAAAACAAGTTTCAGTAAGTGATAATTTGTTGTGTTGAAGCTATCTCACTTCTATTATCACAATTTGGGATGTAATAATATACATATTCGGTTACAGACTTCTTGTGATTATGTTGCATGTTACATTCCTAACAACAATATAATTTACTTAATGCTGCCTGAAATTTGAAATAGCTGAAATTGGTATTATTTTAGAGAGAGTTTAGCAAATTAAAACTTACTACATAAGAAAGGTTAACAGACAAATTATATTTTTGTCAGCAGTGATGTAGAAATACTGCAAAAATTAGTTTAATGTTAAACTGATCCAAGTAAACAAGTTTGTAGAAAATATTTGAAACATGTTTTTAAAAATTTTTTGTCTTTGCACAATGTTTAATTGTTGTTTTGAGCAAATGAAGCTTATTTGAAACGTATACATTTACATTAAAGAAACTTTCTAATATTGCTGTAGTAAGGAATCTTGGATGGTATTGGAAGCTTACTAGAGCACAAGTTCAAGACATGAAATTACTTCATATCATTGATATCGGAGTATAAATTATCCTGGTTTAGCATGAGAGTTTGATAAGCAGTTGCACAATTTTTTAGTGCAAGTTCAGAATTATAGGTACAGATATTTTTGGTGAAATGAAGCAATTGCAATCAAGCTTTTTCACCATATTGTAGTGAGTCAGCTGCTGCAAAGTTAAAAAGTTGCCAATTTTTGCCACATGTGTTTTAGACTGCCCAAAAGGCATAAGAAGGATCACTTATTGTTGCTGGCTGTTACTGGATTCAATATTAAATTCCATTTTTTTGTTTTAAGTTTTGTATTAGCATTTATATATGATTTATTAAGTTTAAGTTTTGTGTTTTACATTTCAGCAATACGTATTTATGTGAGTTAGTTCTCTTCCTCTAATTGCATCACAACTAGTCAATCACATATGCAAATGATGTAACTTGATAGCATTTATCAGATTTCGCACATCTCAGTATAAAGACAAGGGAATATTACACTCAATAAATGCAAAAGCGAAGAAGGAAGAATATTCATTAGGCATGCAGAAAAAGTAAAAAGCTGACCTCTAAAAATACTTAAAAATAAGTCATAAAAAATCAAATCTTATTAGTTGTTACATGCCAAATTCATATTGGTTTAACTTGATTCGGAAAGCTTTGATGATAATAATAGCAGGCTACTTATTACTTGTCAAGAAAACATTGTCTATGTAAACGAATTTTTAGATCATACGTAGAGCAAGCGTACAAACTAGCATACTATGTGAGTACAAAACTGGCACCAAGAAGGCTTAATTTTTAAACAATTAAATATTCAATAAGAGTGTTTACATAAATGTAAAAGCAATATTTCAAAAAAAGTATCAGCAAAACAATTAGGAAGGAATTTAAATTTAGGCATCACAAGGATATCGGAAAATATATACATCAAAGGGCGAATGTTTCGGAATGTACATCAAAGCGCACACTCGAACTCGATGCGGCACTGCAGATTTTACGAACAGACTGTACCATAGAATCAGGGCCACATACTAATACAGCAACTCGCTTTTCCTGTCCTTTTTCAGCAATATCCGCCATCTCTGCCGTAATTTTGCTCAAATCAGGTCGTTCGAATCGCAGGCACTCTTGCAAATCAGGCCTAATATTTGCCTGTCCAAACTCTGCCATATCTCGAATTTTAGTAAGATAGAATTCAGTATAAAAAGGAGATTCTCTATTGGAGCTTAATTCTTCTAATCCATCGGGACTAAAGGAGAAAGGCAATCGGTTTTTCTTATCAGTTTCATCATAGACTGCATCAATCATGTATCGATCTCGGACGGCCCAAACGAACCAGCATTTTAGAATTGGCCTTCCAATGCTATGCTGGTAACGTAAGTCGTTGGCAATGGACTGCATTGGGGTGATTCCAATTCCACCGCTTACTAGTAAGAAAAGTTTGTAAGTACTGCCATCGACATCTACTCCAGGTTCGCCGTAAGGACCTTCCATTAAAATGCTTATATCATGCACACCAGTTTGAGCTAGTGCGTACAAGCGTTTTGTCCAGTTTCCCAAAGCACGCACATGAAGAGTTACCTTTCACAGCAAGAGAAAATAATTACAATGTGACAAAATCTAAACTGAAAAAGTTCATCGCAGAAAATAAAAAAATACTTTCCAAAATATAAATGTAAATATGCAGTGAAGTTTTGGACAAAACAAATCTGTCAAGATCGCCGAATTTGATGTGTAACATAAAAAATGAGCTTGGTACAAAATGGCTTTTTCATTGATTTGTTGCAAGTAAGAAGCAAATGTTATATTCAAAGTTTACAATGCATATGAGAATACAGATGAAACAATTACATGAAATTAAAATGTTAATATCTGTATGCAACGAGTACGTGACATGAAGCTTCTAGTATATCGCGAATGAATAAATTAGTGGGAATTCAGCAATGTTTTGTACTTTTCAGCATTTTCTTTCATCATGTAGAAATAATTACTGTCTGCCTTGTCCATTTTTACTAATCAAAACGGATTTGGAATAAAAAAAAGTTTCACAGAAGTTTTTTGGGCCATAGACCTTCTATGATCAAACACTTATAACTTTAAAATAAAACTGACCTCTTTTTGGTGGGGTGCACTAGACAGGGAGAACGTATGCCACTCAAATGCTGAGAGCTGAGGAATACATATAAATACATATTGTCCGCTCTTGTAGTTGAAATCTTCCTTTGGAAATTGAATTCTAATTACATCAGCTGGTAGGCGAAATATTTTTGCCTTGCGTGAATTGAAACAAAGGGCCTGATAACCATATCGATACACAATATCAATGACCCAAAAAATACAACCAAAAAACATACCACCTGCCCCATGCAAAAATGCCAAAACGATTGAGGCCGTGAATAGAATCCAATGAAATCGATAAAACACTTCGAATAAGTAGCGGCGAACAAATGGTAATGAAAAGAGAATGAGGAGGGCAAAAACTATAGTCAACAGAAGTCCAGTAACAGCTACAGATGTAAATCCCACGCCAAGCAAAGTGAAGACAGTTTCTTCATCCTCGGGTCCTACCCGCATATAAGCAGATCCGTGGAGTATACTGGCGATAAGAGCAAGACAAGCGGCAAGCTTGTGGTAACAAATAGCTCGCTCAAAAGGAATTCCAGTGATCAAAGTAAAAATTGAATTGTGGCAGGCCAAGAAAAAAGCAAGTCCCATCATGAGTGTAGGTGGACCTCCAGACTCCGAAATTTCGTCACTGGAATACCTTTCAGCCGCAACAGCTAAAAAAGCAGCAGCAAGAGGAAAAACAATGAATAATTCACCGAAAGTTACAGGAGTGTAAGGCACTCGTTTTAGCAACGGCCGAGCAATCTTCCATCTGGCAGAGTACCACATTCGCAGTACCGAATTAATTGAACTCTTTCTATCTTTAGGAGCGCATGGCAGAGGCATAACACCATCATTCTCAAACGGTACCCATGAATTATTCATGGGATCAGGAATTTCATGTGATATGGTTAAAGGATATTGTGGAGAGATAATAAGACATTCTAAAAAACGGAGAATTACTTCAATGAAGCTCAACTCTGATTACGTAAATTTCCACATCATATTCTCTTGAGAATGATAAATAAGTACTAAGTAAGGAGGCTGAAACCTTTCAATGAGGATATGACAGTAAAAGCAGATTTTTAAACTGTTCTTTCCAGGTCTATCTTCTAATCGTGTCTCCAACAGTCAAAAAATTCTAGTCATAAGCAATAAATGTGATAGGAGGCAAGAGTAAACACGAGTTTGATACTGAAGTAACAACGACAATGATTTTTAATCAATGTCAACGTAATATTGATTACCGGTAATGCTCATCATTGATTTGACACAGCAATTTGGCAGTAATGATAATCCCGCGTCGTTGTTCGCAGTTTAAAGATAATTCGCTAGAAATATTCCAACGTTAAAAATAATCCAGAAATATTCAAACTACAGTTTGCTACTCGGAAACATTGCACGTGATCGCAATATCATTCCAAAATCAGTAACCTGCTTTTGCCGCTGTGTTCCATTAATCCAAGGCATGCTTAGTCGTTGACTCCTTAATACTGATTGGCTATTTTGGTAATCAGAAACGCCCTTACTATAATATATTGCAGTCCGATCAAAATATTTCAAGCCCGCTAAATAGAATAGGAGTGATTCAAATATTTTCTGCCTGTCAAAGTACTTGAAAAATATTACCAATTATACGAAAAGGTTGAAAAAAGAATTCATCTTGCTTTCCGATGAATCAGGTATATAATTATAGCCACAATAAGTTATGATCACGTCAGTTGTTTACTGATGCACAATATTTTGCCTGAATTCCATATTCTGAGTTGCAAAATCCAAAATAACTACATTTTTCTAATAGACCCTGGACAGTAATTACATCTGCCCTTCGGTATCACACTACTTTAGTACCATCTAATTACTTGGATCGGAATAGTCAAACTTCTGCATTTCATTGTCATTCAATTTTCATATTATCTTGTTTAACTTCTCAATGATCTCAAAGGGATTAATTGTTTTGATTAACTTTTTTTGCTGCCATAAGCCTAGTATTGTGAAGTTTCTTTCTAGCCTGTATTTTTTTCTAAAAAGATATAAGTCTGCACAGGCATCTGACTTTTTGAAATTGATTTTGTACCGTGCTGGGAATCCACACTAATTCTTTCGATTTCTGGCCTTATTGTACTTGAGTTTGTTCTGATGTTCTTACCATTTCATTATTTTTGGTGTTTATTACCTCACTGTTCATTTTTTATATTGGTCTTCATTATGAATAATCTTTAGAAGTCCACATTGGCTTCTTTTGTTAGTGATCATACATATTCTCTAAGTTCAAAATTGAATAATACTGTCCTGTAGGAGGCAGAGAGCTTAATAGTACTGTGATCGTGCTCTTGAACATGCTACCAAAGAACTGATGTTTGTCATTGAATATCTCTTTTACCTTTACTATGTATAGTGGGATGAGTTGAGCTCTGACTGAAATCTTCCATTAGGAGCCAAGAATACACTATCGAAGCAAGGAGAAGCCATGTTTACATTCAATAAACAACTAAAATCACCCCTCAACAAGTATTTTCTACACCCTTGATTTGCTATTAATTGCTTGTTGATAGACTTGAGTTGAAACATTCAACTTATTAGACACGAGACTGCATTGCTCCAACCTCCCACTTACCAGAACTGACTGGTGGATCATCTGTCAATTGAAATATGTATACTGCATTAATTCTATTCAGGAAAGAATGCAGCTTCTACTTTTCTATAATGACCGGCCACTTAACCACATCATTGACTAAATATGCACCATCCATTAATCTTCTGCAACAAAGTATTTATCGCTTGTTATTGTAAGGATTAGAGGGTTACCTTCCTTAAAACACTTTAGAAATCATTTAATTATAATCTAAATTTGCACTTCGCGCATTTAATTTCAACAGGCCCTCTTATCGTACAAACGCTCTATCTATGTATTACTGTGATGTGCATCAACCATGTTTAAATCTGACTAAGAGTATAAAGCTAGGACTGTTAAAAACCTAAATTGATTACTGTCATGAAAGAGCAAAACCCTAGAAAATTTGGGATACTATGTTGAGTCTCTTGTTCACTCTTGCAGTTTAATAGTAGGAGGACTTGAGAAGACAAATTTAGACCTGAACAATCCGATCATTAGACACCACAGACATAGAACTTTTTTTAGAGTCTGATTGGTTTTGCTTTATATGTTAGATTGAAGACTTGTTTAGGCATTGCACATTCTGCTATGGTTTGCTATATTACTGTGGTCAAAAGAGCTCTTTGGAAACTCAGCAGCAATCGAAGTGTACTTGCCTACAATCCAAAAATCTCAGTTTTCCTACTATTCCATTCTTATTTAAGATTATGATTTACTTATTCCATATATCATCAATACTCCAATTCGTGTTTTAAGTTCAACTTCACAACTCAAATTCTGATAATTATACTAATTCAAACATCACTTTTGACATTGCCTGTTACTTCCTAATCACAGCATAGTGCAGTACCATTTTATCTTTTGAGATGTTATAATCTCATGAGTGAAATTTGAAGAAAATTTCTGAGATGTTGGAAATGCATTTACATCTTAAATGTATTTACACCCCAACGTCTTTTGTTTTTCGGCAACATTCTCGCCACATTACTACTTGACAATTGTCATGGAAGCATAGCTCTTTACATTGCGTTAGGCGAAATGTTTTACCTTCACCCATTTTTGTTTATTTTGCTTATCATATCTATATGTTGCCTTGTCCCGCAATCCTATTGTATCTTGCCAATTCTTTCCTTCTTTCACTTTTTAATTTTGTCCCCAAGAAATCTTCAGCGCCAGCTACTTTGTAATTGCCTATTTGTTCTCGTTCATATCTATCGCATCATGGTTGGTATAATCGCCATTTTTCTTGGCTGATACGCTTTTAAGCGATGCATAAAATGTTTTTCAACAATTAACTGTATCTAGCCAGTCTTCTAATCACTGTGTGAGGAAGAACATAAAAATCACTGCACTTGATATTTATTGGCCACTGATGCACTCAATATCGATACTTCACTTCGAATTTCAGGTCATATTTTCCAAAAAATATACGACATTGGCAGTGAGATTTTTATATATATGAGTACAGTAAACTTCGAACTTTGTAAGCATATATTATAATTTTGTGGCAAAAAGGACAATTCGGATTGAACCAATGCATAATATATCGTACATATATCTTTGAGCATTACAAAAGATCAACAGAGCATTATCGGTTTGCTGCATAAAAATATCTCCTCACAAGATACGTGCACAAGCTTCTGCAAAATCAACTGTCCTTAACCAGTGAAGAGGATAAAAATCGTCGTTATCCATCTACATGAAAAAATCAAAAGCATTACAGGCGCGCAAATCTTAAAAGCTTATAAAATCTCACAATCAACGTATTGTCTATACAACATAGATTATAAGAAAAAAACTGGACCAATAGTTATGAAACCGATATTCATGAAAAACTGGATCGCTTGCAGAAGGGTATGCTGAATATCGATAAACTCACTAATGGTACTTACAATCAGATTAGAATTTCATTCATGAGACTAGAGCTGTACTTCATTTAAAAAAACCATTTAGAAGGCTTTAAATAGTTTTTTTCGCATAACTCGTAGTCACTTATTTTTCTAGAAGTAAGTGTTTTCAGACAAAAATCCATCAAAGACATTGATACTAATAAACACGGAAAACATTTATATAAAATAGTAGATGCATTGAGACACAAAAAATGATAGAGCCGACCATATTTTTATGTAGAATTTTATCATTAAGGAGCCTATGCAATATAAAAATATGCATTGCTAGTATAATCTACATCTAATTTAAGGAAAACTAATAGGAAATACATACCTTGAACAGCGTAAAGGATATAGCTCTCTAGGCCATTAACCAATTCCGATATAGAAATTGTATATCTCTTCAATGAAAGAAACGCTTTAATTTGCATCAGCATCTCCTCATGGTGTACCTCAATAATGATTTCCTTAATTCTTGGCCAATCAGAATCATTAACGCCTCGCAAAATTTCAAACTCGCTACCTTCAACGTCGATTTTTAATAAACAAATTGGTTCAATTTTAGATATCCCAACATCACAGAGCGCTTCTGATAGTGTGCGAATAGTGCAGGGATTCGATTTCCACTCTAGGGGTTGAAAGTGCCGGTCAATGCTGTTTTGCAACGCAATTTTCTGTGCTTCAAAGTGAGGAGCAAGGGTGCTTGATCCTGGAGCTTGAGTACAGTACCTAAAAATGGAGTTGACTTAGATTCTACAATTTTAAAATACAAAAATTTATGTGCCTGTATGTACATGAGTTATAGAGATACTGAATCCTGACTAGTACTCATGCTCAAAAACTGTGATCATTCGAGTAAAGTACAACACTAGCATAAAGGAGAAAGTTGTCTCTTTAGAGACTATAAACAGGCAATTATGAAAATAATGTTACAGATTCAATGCCATCAAAGTAACTGAAAATGTACCTAATTCTATTAAGAGAAACTTACCATAGATGCCCATTATCGTTGCTGCATTCTCCAATTGCATGTCCACTAATAATATACTTATGCTTAGGGAAAAAGCGAGCTAAATTGTACTCCAAAGCAATTTGCAATTTTGAGGATGGTTCGAATGCCACAGTTCGCAGGTCAGCAAACAAGTCAGACTCAAGGAGATGGAATATGGAGAATAAACCAACGTGCGCTCCACAATCAACTATTAGCCCCCCACTGTGTAAATTTTGTGATGCATAAAATCGGTGTTCAAAGATTTCATTATAAATATGCAGTAGCTCGGATTCAGTACCTGGCAAATGTGCAATGTGCATGGCATTCGGCAATTCAAACATTTTTAATTCAGTTGGTATTTGCATTGACATGCCTCGAAAGTCAGTAAATAATCGAGTATTATTTGCTGACTCATTTGATACTTCCAGTATCATGGAAATGATGGTACCAAGACCATCTTCAGCTCTGATTTTCAGGCCGAGTGAAGCACACCGAAGACGAATAGGGGGTTCACAAGCCGAAAGAATTTTTTTGCCAACAGATAGTTTTAAATCTTCTGGAACATTGTCTTCGATGCAATATCCTTGCCACAATTTCCGTTCAATAGTAAAACCATAACCAAGATAAGTCATGCGTTCTGCCCAAAAAAACTGTTAAAATAAATGTTGCAATTTGGAAATAGTGATGTATATGAGACTACGCATTGAGACAGAAAATAACTAAGCAATATGCAAAATAGTAATAGACGAGTAAAAAAACATATTTCAAGCTACTTACGTATTTCCGTAGTCAGTATTTTCAATCATGGGTAAGATTTGTGCAATCAGAACTTGTTACTTGATGCTGTACTAAGATGGTTAAGTTCTAATTACAATGCTAAAAAGAATTTCATGCCAAAATGCTTTATGAACTATAAAACGAAATCTATTCGATTATCATGATATAAGCCATCATTGAAAAAAATTTCTGGTGACTCGAGTCGCTAAAGGTAAATGTCTAGCTTTTTTGTGGCTTTACTATCATTAAATGTATCTCTGCCAAATTTCAAATGAATTTTTGTCGCATATCCTTACCTGATCAAACATAAGAGGACATATCACTTGCGATAAACCAGCTCTTAATGCTGCTGCAATGGTTCCGCTACCTCCATGGTGCACAGCAACTTGGCATTTTTTTAGAATCCATGTATGATCAATAGATTCATCTACGACATAGAGATTATGATTATCACTCAAATTATTAAAGTATGACGGGTCACCAGAAGCAATAACACGCAAACCAACTGAGAGAGAACTATCAATCAAAGATTTTAGAACAAATCTGTAGTCAATATCAGCACCACTAGCTATTGAAGCTGATCCTAGGGAAATAAAAATAGGTTTCACATTATCATTAGCAAGCCAAATATTTATTTTGTCTTGAGATCTTGTCAGTAATGATGCATTGTGATTTGGAGGATAAATTGCACCACAGATAGCAGTGTTAGAGGACCATTCTGGACTACGGTCAACTATCAGCGATGAAAATGCATAGAGCAAAGGCCCTAATAATCTAATGCGAACATCACCTATTGACATATTTCGGTTGTGTATAAGCGTTTCAACTTGTGATCTGATCTTGGTCCAAAATGGTGACAACAGCGGCCACATCCAATGGTCAACGTCATTCCACGACATACCTTCAATTTCTGTACTTTCAGTCAAAACCGTAAACAATTCTGGATTTGCTCGACGCAGCCAGTTTTTAAATGAAGTAGGCATTGGCGTTGGGACAATATAAGGCTGAATAACTATGCATGGGAGATTCAATATGTCAGCCAGGATCCAACCTTCAAGTGAAAAAAGATTTATTATAAAAACTGAAGAGGCATCGATGACCGCAAGGCATGCTTTAACATGGAGAAGAACTATATCAATTCTAATTTTTTCAAGAGCTGAAAGCATTACCGGAGTGTCAATTGAAATTATTCGAACTCCGGCACAAAGGAAATCTTTTATCCATGATAAATGCTCTGAATGTGTCAAGAGAACAATATCCTTGAAGTTTTGAAAACGGGCAAGTTCTGCTGCCACAATAGCATGAGGCTGCACATCCCCTCGACTTCCAAATGAAAAAATAACAGCCTTCATGATTCGAATTTAAAGTAATAGATGATTATTACATCTTATGAAGTCAACAGAGGATAACTAAAGACCAGGGTAGTCATCGTAATGTGTAAAATGATAATAAGAAAATGCTTTAAAATACTTGTCAAATTGTGCTAAAAAATGTACCAATAAAATCCCTGCTAATTTCATTGACGTACTACCCAAACGGATACGATGACGTAAGCAATTACTTTCTGCGGTTGTTGAGGATTCAACTAGTGAAAGATTTGGCGGAAAATTACTTTGAAATACAGAACTAGAATCAATGGGGCTTTGCAAGTCTGAAAAGTTGTGTATAGAAGAAAAAGTTCCAAAAAACCAAACATACCATTTTGTTTCAAATTGGAAAACAAAGAGATATATTACAATTCATTATTGAACTGTACATAGTTTGAATATATGTAGACTCAACACAAATAAATGATGAATTTTAGAAATTCCAGCATAACCTTATGCTACTGCCTAATGCTTTGTGCAATCCAAATAAAGTTATTTTAAACACATCAACCTGCTTGTAAAATAATTGGTTCTAAAATATTGCAAAAAATCAATTTAAGGAATGCTTGCCTAAATAGGAGTTTTCTTAGTAGTATGCATAATCTATAATTCAATTTTCTACCTTTAATACCCCCAAGAAACAAAATTATGAAACAGGAACCCAAAAAATTATTGTCAAAGCAAAATTTTAACAAAAGAATAGCTTTTGCAATTAAGAAAAGAGTTGTAGCTAATAATCCAAGTTCTGTTTTAAACTTTCTAGCATAGTTGGCTTTCTTAAAAGAAAATGATGTGCATGTTAGTCTACTATTCAGATGTTCAGTGTAAAAATATGCAAATTTTTGTTTCTGTCAAGACTTGTTAAGAAAGGGAAAAGAGTCAAAGAAACAAGATTGGAACAAGGAAGATGGATAACAGCAATAGAAGGAACAAGAGAAATAATGAAATACAAGTGTATTGACTTATGTGTATATGTTTGTGTTTTCATTAATGACAAGAAAACAGGAAGATGAAATATATAAAAGAATAATTGATGACCAGCTTGAACTTGATGACTAGCCTCATTCCCATTCGCTAATTTGTGGAGAGTCATCTTGAATAAGAACAAATTCCCATTGGCTGGTTAGTGAAGAGTCATCAGAATAATTTTCCATTGGCTAATCTATGAAAGGTCATCAGAGTAAGAATGGAACAAAATCCTCAATGGCTGTTTTCATGAAGAGTCACAAAAAATAAGAATAGAGCAATATCTCATTGGCTGCTTTTGTGAAGAGTCATCAGAATATATGAAACAGAACATAAAGAATAGAATACTCTGGAACATGCGGATCTAAGGCATTGTTGTAGTCCTAACAGTTTCACGATGTTATTTGACTTTTCTACTGCAGCAAGAGTTACAAGCCCTAGACCAAGGCTTGCAGTATAATAAAATCCAATATTGGCATTTGACAACAGTTCACTTCCTGCTGAACAAAAACAATCAAACACATTAAAAGTTTAAAGCTCCTGTGTACCTCTTTGTAGTGAGTAAGTGTTCACTATGTGAAAATTCATCCGTTTTTCCCGTTTTCTTCAACCCCTGAAATACCACCTGATACCTATTTTCATATTAAATGTCAATGCCTGAGTTAGTTATCAAATAACTAGCGCTATTTTCACTAATTAACAATAGTTTGTGGCTGTTTTTAATCTTAGACCTATCCATACCTACTCTTGAATGATTTTACTATTCTTCTCTGAATATTTATAAGTGAGGCTGTCTCTGTTGTTTCTTTATCATATTATATATATATATATTACTACCACTATTTTTTTGCACCTCTCAAATTTAAGTTTTAAATCCTCTCATAGAATTTATTGTACTTATGTGGGAATGAGTGTACTGCTTTTGAAAGCAATTGAAGCCCATGAATAATGAAACAATCAACATGCCCAACATTTCTAAATTCAGTAGAGGTATTTATCAAAGGTTAAGTTTAAATTGCTTGAATTTTTTTTCACATAAGCTAAAATTTTAGCAACTGTAGCACATTTTTAATTTGGAACATGCCTGCAAGATGATCAACCTCACAGAAATTGTGTTTTGCACTGATGCATACATGCAAAAATCTCAGCTCTGTTATGATTCTCTCTTTATTCTTAGGCTTTCTGGAAGTGTGCTAGTTTGCAAGGAATATTTAAAAATGATAAAAAAATATGGAACTTTAGGAAAGAAAGCAACTCAGAGTCAAATCATAAGACTGATTTAATGTATCAATATTTGTTTTGCTGTTATTTTTCATCCATGGCCTGATTTTCTACTAGATGCTATGGAACAGGTGTGTATATTTAGCCATAAGTTGAATTAAAAGTCAAATGCGTTGAATTACAAAGTACAATATTTTTACAACTAAAAAGTGTAAGACCAAGTGAAAACTTAAAAAAATGTTGACAATACTTTGTGAATTTTAAGAAAAGTTTCTCTAAAGGTCATTTTTAAACTTACTGTTTTTGTGTTTAGTGATATTTTCATGAAACATAGCAAGCCAACAATGCATCACCATTACTCCTTGAGTTTTTGGAGTGGATGGCAAACTTGCTATTTTAATAATTAATATTGATAGTCAATCTGTAGAGTATGAAAAAATCTTGCTATATATTTGATCATGTAATGTTCCAACCCATTAAAACTAGATATGTAAAATTTTTGTTTTCTTTAAGATACCTTTATTTGGCTTGTGGACTAATTATTGTAAAAATGGTTCTACTTTACAGCAAAAAATGTGCCAACCACTAGATATTGCATCATTGCTGTGTACCTTTTTGAATGATAATTATTCTCTAACTGTGCAAATAAATATTTCTCTTTAATTTTTTGTTCTTTTATTTTGTAATTACAAAAAAGTTGACTATTGAAAAAATTGTTATCAGCCAAAAGTTATGTATTCAAATCAATTCTAGTTAATGCAGAAACATATTTATGAGTATTTAAGTTTTTTCTAGTATCTTATCAAGTGATACAAAAGTGAAACTTTCTGTCTCATTTTATACCTTTAACTATTACATTTTATTGTTGTTTATAGATTTCGGATGAGCTCAATCATCATTTATACTCTTGCATACCTTAGTTGCAAGATCCCAAAACATAATGTCAAAATTTATACATCCAAGAAGTACTATGAAGCATCATTTTTTTCACAATAATAGGCTGAAAAATTTTCATTAGGTATTTGGCATTCTTCCTTCAGCACAAATCCAAAGATAGTGTATTCTACTTCAGTCTATTTTATGCAGTTGAAATAATTAGTGCTTTATTTTTTTAAAGCTATTTACAACAGAAGTGATGAAAACAGCATCTTGTGATTATAGGGGTAACAGTATACTTTTGTCAATATCTTTCTACTTGTAGCAAGCACAGCTTCAAGCAGATTCGTTTCTGTATTGTATTAATTGACTTCTAATCTAAAATTTTTTTTATTTTATCACGAAGCAAACTTTTCAAAACCATTCTATGTGCAGTAACTAATTACATCGAAATCAAGTCATCAGCGTTAATTCTTTGTAATCAGGGTAAAATATTGAGGGGTTTGCAAATTTCAACTTATTTGAGACATTTCTTCCTCCCCTCCTACTATTTGCATTCGTTAGAACTGAACTCTTTATGTTTCCACTGCATTTATGTTTCCACTGCATTTATGTTCATGTATAAATGTAATATTTAGTGCATCAAGGCAGAAATATATGCATTTACATTTCCAAATTTATATCTTTTAGGAGCACACATTAGATGTCCAATTTTCCTCGGTAAGCTCAAATTAGTTGATTATTGTGTAATTTAATATTTTCTAATGATGAATCAAATAAACTGGATTTTGAATTTTTATGCTAGGAAATAAATTTCACGGCAGAAGGGTTACTAGGTTACCCACTCATGCCGAACGCATCAGTGTTAAATTTTCAGAGGTAAACAACTTTTTGTCAATGCATGCGCCACGAAACCAGAAAAAAGAGCATTTATAGTGCTAAATTCACAGGGATTAGTTTTAAAAGGGTCCTAGTACATACTGTAGAAATTGCGAAATTACTGGATGACGCGCATCTCGTATTAATTGTTCTACATCCTAATCGTATATGATGGGTTAGAGTTTATTTATACTGCACAATGTCTCATTATATGCGGCAGATAAATTTGAGTTCCGCATTTTTTGTAGCATGTACCAGCTACAGTTTAGTTTACCTTCTCATCAGTAGTACCCCACACCCTCTTCGCACTAGATAGAAATGGATATAGGAATTTCTTTTTTGGTCGATGAGCTCTTGAACACATAATTTCGCGAACAGGCCAAAAAATGCTTCGATATCAATTTATTATTTATATGGCTATTTTGATTCCGTCAATTAGGTATATCTCTTTCGTCTTATTGGTCGGTTATATTCTTTGCATTACTTCAACTGAAAATATTTTTCTCCGTTACACACTTTAACTTTTTGAAAATTCAAAAATATTCACCGATTGCTGGAACTGTCATAATGCGGGATCTGTCGTCGCACTTCACTAGTGGGCACAAAGTGGAATGATTACGGCATAACACGAACTGAACTACAGTTTTTTGCATATTTACTGCATGCAACAAGATAATTAACATAAGATTGCACTACAGATACGTACACATTGCATTACATGACAGCAACGAACTCACTTCCCGATTTTACTGGTTCTGCAAAGCGTAGAGTAAGCTATTTCTATGATGGTACGCTGGTATAATATTTTAAAGATTATTCCATTGATAACTTGCAAGTAAAGAGATCTCAGCAGTATCTTTACATACGTTTTTTGCAGCTGAGATTGGAAATTACCACTACGGATTGGGCCATCCCATGAAGCCACACCGTGTACGTGTTACACATAATCTCATAGTGAATTATGGTTTACATGCCATGATGGATGTTTTTCGACCAAAACCTATTAGCTCATCGCAAATGACTAGATTTCATAGCGACGATTACATTGAATTCTTGCGGACAGTTACTCAAGACAATATGGGAAATAACTTGAGGCAGTTACAGCGGTTTAGTGTTGGCGAAGATTGTCCAGTATTTGATGGCATGTATGAGTTTTGTCAACTGTACACTAGTGGAAGTGTCGGTGGGGCAGATCGCTTAAACAAGGGAAAAGCCGATATCGTCATTAACTGGGCAGGTGGATTGCATCATGCTAAAAAGAGTGAGGCTAGCGGATTTTGTTATGTCAATGACTGCGTTCTTGCAATTTTGGAACTTTTAAAGCATCATCAGCGTGTTCTATACATCGATATTGACATACAGTAAGACTAATCTTTTCATTTGCCGAATTTTCATATCTTGTTCCATATCTTTTGGCTTTCGCTGCCATGCATCATTTATTCACAGCTTTAAAATTTGCTATTTATTTGCCTTCATTTTGTGCTTTTTTTAACGTCTTCAGTTCACTTTATCTAATGATATCAATACTTAATAACTTTTATCCAATTATTCTTTTTGACTATCTTATATGAATTTTTTCATTACGCTGCAACTATTTAATTAAACTCTTGCATCAGTCATCTCATTTTTTGCAGAATTAGCTGTTAATTTGTCATTATCATTCTGCACCTGTTATTTAGTCATGGTGATGGAGTTGAAGAAGCATTTTATTGTTCAAATCGAGTGATGACTTGCAGTTTCCATAAATTCGGTGACTACTTTCCCGGCACTGGCGATGTGCGTGACGTTGGCTATGGGGAAGGTGCAAAGTACGCAATCAATTTTCCTTTGCATAATGGTATGGATGACGCAGCCTACCGTAGCATATTCAGACCGGTTGTAGCAAAAATTATGGAATGTTTCGCTCCAAATGCTATTGTCATGCAATGCGGAGCAGATTCGTTGTCAGGAGATCGCTTAGGGGTCTTTAATTTGAGCTTTAAGGTATATTAGTTTGGAATGGCATGTTATAGCTTATATACAGAAAAAGTATTTTATCAGATATATTTGTCTTATATTTCTACATTTGTGGAATTCGTGCTTTTTTTGCAGGCATTCAAACAATACCCTACTAGCCATAGGTAGTTTTTGTGCTAGACCTACCATTCGTGCACGGTTATAGTATGCTACTTTTATCGGGCTTATCATCCATATACACCTGTAGATAGCTATTTCATGCCTGCCATTGGTACCCATCTATAACTATTCTTCTCTGTTTAGCTAGCTAGAGCTTAAAAATAGCTAGCTCTAGAAGATTGAATTCATTTCAAATCTATATGGGTATAACAGTTTGAATATCTTTATGCTTTTGAATTAAGAATTTGATTCATATTCATTTTCCTAGGGTCATGCGGAATGTGTTGAATATGTGAAAAGCTTTAATATTCCAATGCTAGTATTGGGAGGTGGAGGGTATACCTTGCGAAATGTGCCCCGATGTTGGACCTACGAAACGGCAACTTTAATTGGCACCGAAATTGACGATAATATTCCTTTTAATGAATACTTTGAGTATTTTGGGCCGGATTACCGTCTCCATTTACCCCTAACGAATATGGCAAATTTGAACCCTCCAAAATATTTGGAAAGCACCGCTAAGCACCTCATGTGTTTAATACAAGGGATGGAATCGGTACCGAGCGTACAGATCAGTACTGGACAGCCTGGTACTCGTCAAGGGCCTCCGCTATTGGATGATTTATATGAAGAGGAAGATGAGTATAATGATCCGGATGTTAGGCATTTGCCTAATGGAAAAAGAAGTGAGGACGAGTATTCAGAAATGGATGTGACCCCATGAGATTATATGCCTATATGAATCACTGATTCTAGCGAAGTGTGCAATATAGGGTGGCATGCTCACTATGAGTATAATAGTATCTGTTTTTCTTTTATTTTGAAAGATCAGTCTTGAAACAAAAATGGTTTTTATTGATGCATTTTTTTCATCTATGCTTTTTGATTTTTTATGAAAGAATGATATTTTTTATGGGGTAAAAAATCTGTGGAATCATTTATGTGCGCATGAAAAAAGTCACCAGAGAGTGAAAGTGAAGTTTTAGCTGTTGATAAATGAGGGGTTAGCTATTATTAAAATGGACAGCTGATCACAAAATGTGCTTCAAGCTCATCAATAGCAAAGCAAGCAAGGCTTAGTTTAAAGAACAATGCACAAATGTTGCATATTTTTTCAAGGGGCAAAGACATTCATATCTTACATATCCTTATGTACACTATTATTATAATTAAACATTGAAATGTTTTTCATAATCTTGTATATTAGTTCATGAGGTAGCAAAATAAAATTTAGTGAAATGAATAAAGAAAAGCAGTGAAAAATTTAAATTTGATGCATTTATAATTTAAATATGCTTTGAGGCTATTGGTTTTTAACAAAAACTAAAGCACTGTCACGATGCGTGACATAAATCACTGTTGTCAATAGGAACCAACAACATAAATATACAGGGCAGCATATTTTTGGATTTTGTCAAGCATGCTCAATGTAAACTGGATTAAAACTTTTGCACAAAATCTCTTTATACAGGAAACCGATATACTAAATAAATGCAGTAAGTTTCTTTGGATAAATGATCTAACAATGAGTGGTCTTCTTAAAAAATTAGAAACAATGTATAACGAATATTCAGGCCTTTAGCCGCTAGATTCTAATTACTTAAGCAACAAACAATAAATCCAATGATTACATTTCTGATGGAATTCAATTCCTCAAGAAACAATAAAACTTCATTATATTTATATAAATGCAATAAGCCCTGTAGTACTGTATTTTATTCTAAGGTGTACAGAACAATGTGGAAAGACAGTTGAGCTCTAGAAGACTGATGCTTGACAGTAATCTTACATTTAGATCAGTTTAGCAGCAGATTTTGCATAGTTTAGTATAATTTTTATAGGAAAAAATATTCATCGAGACTATTCACTTTTAGGTAACTGTGGCAAAATGATTGAGTTGAAAATTGAAAATATTTCCAATGCATTAGAACGTTTCTTCGAATAACTTTATCACCTTACTACAAAAATTTAATTCAAAAAAAGAATAAAGACGAACCTGGAAAAATTGAAATAGCAATTTCAATATTGTAGTAACATTGTAACTTACTACTGTTCAAAACTAAATCGAATGTAGGGCATGATGACTATCTAATATGACCAGTTCTTAAAGCAGCCTGCTTATGTACATAATTCATTACAATTAAATCAAAGTAATATTTGTATGGATTATGGTACAGTGGCAGGAATGGCAAGATTTTTTTGCTTTCAGGCAAGCTATGGCCATTGTCTAAAGTATTTACTAAGGAACATAATATTAAGCTATAATTCTAAATTACTAATCTTGTTCACAGAGATTAATTTCTATTTAGTTCTGATTTCAGTTTACGATATAATTTTTTATTTATCATAAGTTTATTTCATTCAAATTTCTGAAAGGAAAAATTGTATTCATGCTTACTAACAACAGAGTGTAAAATATGTCTATCATCAAGTAAAATCCAGCAGCAGTTACAAGTTATTCCAGTAGTAGCAATGGCAGTGTCTAGTAACAGCAATGCCTGGAGTTATCTTTAGAGTTCTACCTACTTTTTCTTTTCTATGCATTCTTGATTGGTCAATTATTATGTTTATCTTGGCAGTAAAAATCTTGCAAAGTATCCTTAGATTCCTACTGTAATTCTATGACCAATTTAGTGTCTACTAACACTGTTCGGCACTGTGGTAATGAAGACTACAAGGCATTCCAGTTCATAATAACTTTCGTTGTTAGCATGGAACTTTATTGCATTGTTGAATCTCAAATTGAGAAAAATTGAAATTGTGTCACATTTGCTGAGCACATTTTTTTCAATTGGCTAGGATGCAATTTGTGGGGTAAGACTTACAAAAAAAAATTTCGTAGCGTTAGACCCTAAATAAATCATCAAATAAGATTCATATTAGAATTTGAAGATGGGACTCAAAAAGGCATCAGAGAGTGAGAGATTGCAAACAATTGTGAACAATTACGCTGAGTGGGGAAAAGCACTAAATCTCTCACAATATCAAGATAGAGAAGAGCTGCTACGGCAATATTTTTACGACTCGCTACATACTTGGGTTTACACCATTGAAAATGTCATTGTAGCCCAGTGTGAGACGTATGAAGATGAAGTCGAAGTTTATTATTATGACGAACACGGCAAAGCCATCACATGCAAGAAGGGAATTGGATATGGAGTCGCTAGTGTATTCGTTCCTCCTGAACACCGTGGAAAAGGAGCTGCGTCGCAAATGATGCGTGAGTTGAACTTGCAACTTCGATATGAAGATCCAAACAGTCTCCTATCCACTCTTTTTTCTGACATCGGCTCAAAGTTTTATAGTCGTTTTGGGTGGGATGTCTACTCACCAATTAGCCTGGACATTGATACACAGATGTATCCATTGCCTGATAGTGACATTAGGATAGACATGATTTGGGAAGCCAATCTGAAAACATTGATAGAAGATGATATTAAAATATTACGAAGCTCTGCTTCAGACTCAGTCTTCCTTAATCATGCAAGTGCGGCAGTCATTGTGCTCCCGACAGTGCAAAAATACTGCTGGTTCAGAGCCCGATCTGAAATTTACGTGAAACATGTCGCCTCTTTGAAAGACATACATTTCGAATCGATGCCATATGGCCATCGTGTCACTCATGATGAGGTCTCCAATTGGTTCATATACTTTTATGATTTCAAGGAGAGCGTGCTGTTCGTGTTGCGCCATCATGTGACTTCAGTAGCCTCTGGCGAGTGTTTGATGGCAAATGCACTCAAACTTGCCAAGAAGTGCATATTTGGTAGGGTTGAAATTTGGAATCCAAATTCTTTCTTAATTCCAAAATCAGAAGAGCGCTGCATTACTAATGGTTTATCCATACGAATTAGAATTGAAGAATCACTACCCTCAATGGTGCTCTTTTCAGAATCGATTCCGAGTTTGAATATTCAATCGATAAACTGGATTGGTAATGAAAAATATTGCTGGATATAGGTATCTACCAGCAATAAAGAATCAATTTTGATGTTTAGAAAGCATGCACATTTTAGTTGTATGGCATATTTTCGTAGCTCAATGAGTGGATGGATGAAGTAACAACATAAAGGAAATCTTTAGATATTTATAAATACTTTGGAATCATTCTAATTGGGGTCCGTAACATTCTGTGAAAATTTTGTTCATTTAGTTCCATAGCAGTGCTTTAGACTTTTTAAATTACTACAATTAAGTAAGACTTCCCAGCAATTTTTTTCGCCGGAAAATTCTTAATGCGATTTTAACCAATTTAGACCCTGAGCCACAACATATGGGAATTGGCAGTAAGTAATGATAGAAATCTTGCGAGACTCATCAAGAATCCCAAAACAGAAAGTGCCCTATTGGAATACCGAAAAATTGGTTGGCAGTTTCTTAGAACCAACTTTCCTACATTTTGGCACTAATTTTTCAGTTTCGAGCTTAAGAATATATCATCTTGTACACGTAATGCTGGGCAGCTTATTTGCATTTTTCGAATAAAATCCTTTGTGTGTACAAATTCCTGGTATACGTTTTGTATTAAGCATATTAATTAAAGTCTTTTTGTGTGAATTCAAATTGTTCTCAAAGCATTTTCAATAAATTCGCATGGATGAAAACATTTGCACATTTGTTGCCAGCATTTCTTGATAACATTTCCATTTCCAAAATTGTAGAGGAAACTGGCAAAAAATAAAATGTCAGTTGCTGAATTTTTTGTCAAATTCTACCGTCACAATCCACGAGCCTAAAAACAAGAATTCTGTATGGTTTCATCAGGTACCAATGAAAGTTAATACACGGACTTTTCCTTAAAACTAAAAATTATTGAGAATTCTAAATCAAGACCATTGAGCTTCCAACATCGGCAGGTACTGTTTTCTAAATGAAAGACTAAGACACATTGAACATTTGTAAACACTATTCATGGAAAAAACTGATTTTTTCTTAACAGTATTTCTTCATCTGCCTGATTTAGCAGTAAAGTCTTTTCATCTGTACATGTCGACTGACTATTCATCTTCATAGCGTTAAAGTAGCTTTATATTAAATGTCTTTAGTTCGAATTTATGATATATTCATTTATGTAAGTAATACCTCAAGGTTCTTATTCTTGAAACACATGTAGAAGAGTAATCAGGACTGGACCTATGAAGAAATTACTGAAGTTGAGAAAAGTTGAAGCAGACAACTAGATAGCTCATACCAACAAGAAAAATGAACTAATATGAGTTGGATGCATAAACTATAGAACACTAAAAGACACAGCTTATGACATTTGCTGCTTGTTATTATTTACTGCTTTTAGTATTATCTTTAACAAGGATACATGCAGAAAACTCTAATAAGCAGATCAGTTTATGGTCAATTAAATTTAAACTACTTAACTGTTAAATTTTAAACTTGAAAGAGAATCAAGGTAAATGAAATAGAAAAAATTCCTGTACAGCCTAATCTAGAGCATTAGGGACAGACTTAAGTGGTTGAAAATAACACTGGCATCTTATCTAAGTTTGAATTAAACTATCCTAAATGTAAAGTTGTTCAGTAATTCCTTAAGTAAAACAAAGAAAAATTCAGCTAAAATACTATGTCAAAAGTAGGATTGATTATCAAATCATAATATTCTTTACTTTTTTCTAACTTTCTAGACCTTTGTTTGCTGTAACATAATGGTTCTTGTGCAAGGTTACAAGTTCAAAATACATTTCTTAAATTTCTTCTTTATAATTTTATTAAATTAATTTTTGCTATTATCATCAGTATCAAAACTTGATTTGAATTAGTATATTGTAAGTGGCTTGAGTGCAAAAAACTTTGTGAGGTAGCAGTAAGAATAGTAGAAAAGAAGTAAATAGCTTTGAAATATTTCCCTTATGTCTGTATTAAAAAACAAAGCAGCTTTGCACTTAGCATTTTGCATAAAAAACTAGTTTTACATTATGTAATCTCTCATTATGTAGAAGCTTTTATGCAGTTACTGTCTTAGTAAAACGATCAAATAACAAAGATTGGGCATCATTGGTTTACATAAATGTGATCTGTAGTTCTGGGTCCTTAACTTATTGGTAATGACGTTGTTGCATTACTGGCTACAGCTAATTGCCTTAATAAGAGAGTCATGTATGTAACTTGGCCTTTATGGCACAAAATAAAAGTGCAACCCATGGACTAAAATTATTAAACAAATAATGTTGATTGATGCCTCTATGAATATAGCCTTTAAAAACATTTTTGAAACATTCAAATTTGGCATACCAAAGAAACACAATTCAACCATATTAAAAATTTGTTAGGACTTAAGCAAATGTAGTCGCACGGGTTGGAATCAAGTGACGGTTCCCAATTCTCCCAGTACTGGGACAAGTTTATTGTTGTATGGTTTATTTTCATAGTAAATATGCATGATTAGTACTACATTGTTAGTAGTAATACTAGTAGTCCGGATGTTGCATAATTCGACTTTATGCGCACAGTTTATTTTGTACCATGTTGTTTCCACTTCAGTGGCGGAAACAGCAACATATAATATTACGTTTTGCCTGTTAGCTCTTCTTGTTTTGTGCTTAAATTCACTGGAAAGATTGAGAAATTTGTCCTTGTTTTGTGCATATTTTTGCCTGGTTAGTTCTGGCCTTACTCCGTCAACTCGTTTGGTTTTCCGCTCCTGACAAAATTATGGTATACAATTAAACATCATAGTAACTAGTTCAGTTTGTACTAAGGAAAGTTTACTGATATTTTGAAGTAGTTTTATCACATAAAAATATATGTCAGTGTTTACTCTAGTTGAAAGCTTACAGCTAGTCTTGTTGATGTACTACACTTGAGCAGCTGCACTTATCAAGGCAACCTAAGTTTATTTTGAGGTATCAATAATTTGATAGGTGAAAACTGTTACATTAGAATCTTAAGAAACAAATTGTAGTATATGTTACATATATTTGATTGATGACCTTTAATCTTAAATAATGAAATCAAATGTTTTGAATTACATTAAGTATCACCTGGGACAAAATTGAAAAAGTAACGATTTTAGTATGCTCATTTTAGATTGGTAATATCCACAACATTGCAGTAATGATAAATTGTGGCAATTAAGCTCTAAGATAAAGCTTGGATAAAAAAAAGTGAAAACTAATTATTTGCTGAAAAGTCTGCTGCTGAAAATACTAATGATAACACTTTATATCAAGATTTACTTTCATTATTTGAGAAGCAGTATGTGAGATAGACAATTTAAACAAAAGATTTTTCAAATTCAGATCTTGACAAGGGTTATTCCTCAGTTCTTAACTATTTTTAGACTAGAAAATATGAAAAATATGAGTGCAAAATAATTGAATAAGCTTTCATAAATTAGGAAAACGGCTAAATAAAATGTATTTAAAGAATATAAGCATTAAATTTATTTGGAACATGTATCATTCAGGTTAAGCATCTGGTAATAGATTCAATGTTTGATAGTCTTATTTATAAAACTTTATTTAGTCTGTATTAGCAATAATTTTGTTATTCTTATAAGCTATAATACATTTATGCTGCACAAAATCAGTTATCACAACATTTTTATTAAGATTTGTGTGATTTTAAACGAAAACAACCTTATGTTATCTTTCTAGAGGCTTTCTGTAAAAACTATATCCCTCTGTTTGTGCATAAACTTTATTTCTTAGTAGCCGGTATGATTGTTCTATTATTCAAGGCATAATTTTATGATTACAAATAGATATTGTTTCAAAACTTTTAGCATTTTTAAATATTTGTAAATAAATACAGCTCTAACACATTTTAACATATTTTTCAAAGTAGCAGCAAGGCATATCCATTTCCAATTGCGTTAAATTCCAACAAAATATTATAAGTTTCTGCCACAAATTTTGCTTTACTGCCATTTCATGCCATGTAAATGCTTGATTTTAAGTTGCAGAAAAGGTAGAAACTTTTAGGTTAATGTTTCATAAATACAACTAGAAAGCATTTACCCACAAAAAAGTACAGAATAGAAAAACTATTAAAAATTAAAAACATTGTACAACATTAGTACTGCAGAAATGTAGTAAAACTGTAAAAGTATCATAGAATCTGAATAAAGCAGTCAACACCAATCATAGAAACATTTTGTCTACCAAGTGAAATGAAATTATATCAGTACAATCATGAAGTTACAATAAAATTTAAATTTTATTGCTCAATAAAAAGTACATTGGGGTTATTTTTCAAGTATCATAGAACTTATCATTGTTTAGCACAACCAGAACTTTCACTGCACATGAGATGGCAGAACATATGTGAAATGTTATGTAAAATGTTCTTCATCCTCTTGCAGGGATCAAATATATTGCATACTCATACAGCTGACAAATAGAAAAAAATTCAGTCCAACATTTTTTAAAGTAAAGACCAAGTTTACTAGAGCTATAGGAAACTCTTGATAGACAAGTTGCTGAGCAATAAAAATGCAGCAAGTGGAGTGCAGAAATCCCACGTGTCACTGAAAAGCTTGTAAATCTAACTGTAGCTACAGTGTTAGGAATTAACTTCCTAAAGAGTTAATTCTCTTTATTGCTGTGTACATACTTCAAGAAGATTCGTATAACTGTACAGTTCAAGAAGATTTGTACAATTCATGGAGAGTCAGAACTCAAG
>JAULBW010065945.1:0-45521 GCA_032358265.1 Vaucheria bursata
CTGCCCTCTGCCGTACATCGGACTTCACACACACACTTTAGGTACCTCTAATATACTATATTATTGTATCGTCTCCTTTTTCTCTTATCAAGAACATATAATATAGAGCAATTGAGAACATGCAAATCTGATGAATTATTGCAATCCTAACAATACTTTACTGGTGGACTGTAAGAATTCATCATTTTCAATATACAGTTCCAAAATCTGCAAAATATTATACCCAACAAATCTTTCTTGTTGTGCACAGTTGATTTTCAAATGTTCATGTTTTTCTCCTGCACCATTGTGTACCTTGGCAAGTGCAGGATATACTTACATGTGACAAGATATTAACACTTAAAAGAAGAAAAATATTATTACCAATTTGCATCCATCTGCAAATTATAACTGTTAAATAACTTGAAATGGTTAACAGATATACTTATTACTTACTTCACAGGCTGGTGGGTTAGAAAAGTGTCTTTTTTCATTGCTAAACTAGATTTTCAATTGAAAATTTGTCAATTAAATTTCTCATAGTGTTGGATAAACTACAATAATCCTTACACTGTAAAAGGTTTCAAAAGTTGGCCTGCTATTGGTGCCCTACAAGGTTGGATTTAAAACAAAATGGCATTTATGATTATGGTAACAAGAAAAACTTTAATAAGCTAATACTTGCAAACAATAAAAAAAGAGACTCTACACATATTTCAACCTTAAAAAAAATGGTCATGAGATTAACCTAACTTAATTGATTTCTTAATCAAACATCTAGGGTAAACTTATCTGACGTTACTCTCCTTAGCTCAGCTCTGTTCCTAATGCTGCATTTTTTACACAAAAGGAAAAAAAGCAATTTAAATGCTGCACTACTGCTATGATTTAAGTACTAAGACAGAATAATTTTTTTCTACCGTACTTGTCAAAAACTGTGAAGAAAACATGAGTACAAGCATTTGGTAATACTATAGTTGGAATCATAGCCCCTGTTTTCTATGTTTCTTTCAAACTTGGCAGCATACAAAGTAAACTTTTTCTTCCTGTTTATATTTATTTTAAAGTGTATTTGTCACAACCAATGAATAATAGGTACGTATAATCTAAGACCAGAAAATACAAGGAACACAAACATTACAAATACACTATTACCATTAATTTTTTGACTGTGTCGACAAGATTCACTTTTGTCAACATCCTACAGCTTATTCTGCATGCATAGAAGTCGAATTAGTTTGGACAACCACAACTTCCTGAAGGAATTGTATGCAGCAAATATGGTGAAACCTAGTTGGATGACACAACAGAACAAATTAAGTCCTGACATACACTCCCCTTGCCATGGATTCCATCCGCTTATAAAATTGACATTTTAATTCATCCACTAGATCTTGACAATTAATTAAATTTTCTTTGGGTTCCCATGAATTGTCGAAATTGGGGTATCCTCTCCAAGATATTAAAAAATGATGTTTTCCACAAATCTTCTTCATATACAAAATATCTTCTACTTTGCAAAAATTGCCATTATCATTGGTACGCACTGGTGGAGGTTAATAATGCTTTTGATCAGGAAGTTTAGATATTTTGTGGCAAGATAATAGGGATATATGAAAAACATTATGCAATCTGGACATACTAATTGGAAGTTGTAACTTACATGCAACTGGATTGATTTTCTGAGTAATTTGATACGGTCTTAGATACTTCCAATCAAGTTTTGCACAAGGTCTCTTTTGTGAAATACAATAAAAGCAATGCACAAACTAACAAGACAATAAAAACAAACTAAGAAAAATAGTATAGTAATTGTGTATTAGATGTGTACAGGAAGGAAGCTTCTCTGAAACTAACAACAATACTCTGCACAGTAGCAGGGTAATTGTGATGAAAGCAGAAAAGAGTGAGAAGTGTTTTCAATTAGTAAATGTCGAGCACGGGTTGGCCAGACATTTAATTATGGGATTGCTCTGCCAGGCATTTGTTGGAGATGTTGGTTTGGGAAACACCGAAAAAATACTTCATGGAATAATGAAAGATGGTGTAGACATTAAAGATGTGGATATCGTTGGAAGGATCATTTTTGTATGTAGGATTATAGATAAGGAGTCTACTCCTGTATTGTGACATCCTTGTCTTGATATTTTGCCTATTAAGATATACCAAATCACCAACATGATATTCTTCAAGATGCCGTTTTTGATCTGCAAAGTGTTTAGATGACTTACTTGTAATTTGTAATTTTTCCTTAATGGTTCCCACTCTATTGCAAACTGATTTAATGTAATCTTGAATAGTAGCTTGTGATTCTGGGACTAATTCTGTTGATCCGTCTAGAATGGGTTCATAACCATAGTTGGCACTGAAAGGTGACATGCGGATACTGAAATAGAAATGTGAATTGTAACACAGTTCAGCCATGGGTAAATTCTTTAGCCAATTCTGCTGTTGCTGATCTGAATAAATCCGCAGGTGTTATTCTAATTCTTGATTCACTCGTTGTGTCTGACCATCGGTTTGTGGGTGATAAGCCGAAGATAGTGATTGTCCTACACCATACTTCTTTAATAAGCTTGACCAAAATTTTGACCCAAAAATAGATTCCCGATCCAATACAATATTGTGGGGAAAACCGTGCAGTCGAAGGATAGGCTCCATAAATAAATCTGCTAGTTTGAATGAATTCATTGTTTTTGTGCTGTCAATGAAATGACTCATTTTAGTGAAACAGTCTACAATGACCAAAATAGTGTCTACTCCCCCCACCAATGGTAGATCTGTAATCAGGTCCATTGAAATAGAGTACCACAGACAGGTTGGAATTGGTAATGGCTTTAATAATCCAGCCGGTTTTTTATGTTCCAGCTTTGCATGGGCACACATTTCACTGGAATCTGCCTAAGAAGTACAGTCACAACAACAAGTGGGCCACCAATAAGAACACAATATTAATTCAAAAGTCTTTTTCACCCCTGGATGACCCGCAAAAGGGGAGCCATGACACACTGTAAGTATATCTAGTTTTAAAAATTTGGGTATAACAATTCGGTTCCAAAACATCAAATAATTGTCTGCAACTTGGAAATTCTTACCTTCGTAGTTTTGTATTAGGGATTCATCTTCAGCTTGGGCAACATTCATACAATCCAAAAATGTTGGTTTATCTGCTGTATGAGTTGCTCCTAACAGAAGTTTTTCCTTGTAAAATAGTACTTGTTCTTGACTTTTTACATGAATGTCTTCCGGTCTAAGTTGATAGTCAATATGCTGGCTTAATGCATCAAGTTTTTCACCTTAAACACCCCACCAAAAAATGATCTGAAAATTAAAATCAGTTAAGAATAATGACCATCATACCTGGCGCCAATTCAGATTTTTAGATGTAGAGAAATGTAACAGGTTTTGATGATCCATAAATACTTGAATAGGTTTTGAATTGCTCAATAGAAATGGTCTCCATTGGTAAAAACACGCTGCAATTGCTCATAGCTCTTTATCATGCGCCTTGTAGTTTATTTCCAGTGGTGAAAGTTTTCTTGAATATTACGCTTTGGGACATAGGACTCCATTATGTTCCTGGGAAATTATTCCACCAATCGCAAAGTTGAAAGCATCCGATTTGATATTAAACGGACAAGAAATATTGGGATGGTGTAGTAAATTGGCAGTCTTGAATACTTATTTTAATTTCTTAAAAACCCTTTGACATTCTTCTGACTATAAAAAAGGTTGATTTTTCTTTAATAGTAATAGCATTGGAATAATGATTCTTGAATACTTTGAAATGAAAATTTGATAAAAATTTTTAAATCCCAAAAATGATAGTAATGTCTTCACATTTGTTGGGGCAGGCCAGGTATCTATACTTGATATTCATTTTGGATCTATTTCAACACCAGAGTCGGATATAACGTATCCTAGGAATTTAATCTTTGTAACAGAAAATGTGCATTTTCCAAACTTGGCATATAACTTGTGATCATATAGATGCTTGAAAATACTTTGAATGTGACCCTGATGTTGCTCTGAATTCTCAAAATATATCAATTTATTGTCTAAACATACAATAAAAAAAAGTCTAAAAGCTTGTGCAAATTTCATTAATCAGGTTTTGAATGGTAACGGGGGCATAAGTTAATCCATATGGCATTACTCGGTACTCAAAGTGTCCAAAACAACAACAAAATGCAGTTTTCCACTTGCCCCCCTATTTTATTCATACTAGATTATGGGCACCCCGTAAATCAATCTTAGAAAATGTGCAAGCATGCAAGAATTTATAAAACATTTTGTGTATTAAAGGTAATGGGTACCTGTTCTTGATAGTAACTGCATTTAATCTATAATAGTCTATTACTGATTGTTATTCCCTACTCTTTTTCTTAACAAAGAACATGGGGCTCCTGCGAGTGATGTGGAAGGTTGAATAAAATAATACCGGATCAAAAGGTACCTTGGGGTCCAATATATCTTTTATCTGAACCTGAAGTGAAAGTTTTATAAGACAATCTCAATACAGAACTTAAAAAAAGTTTTAATCTCCATATCATATTTTTGGTGTTCCGGTAGGATATTAGCTTCAGATTTTGAAAAAACAGAACTATACTTACGATACTCTGGGGGTAATTGGTACTAAATTTTGTTTAATTCCTCTTCTAAATTTAAATCATATTTGGATACTTTAGCAGCATTGTCACCAGGTAATATGTCATTCTTGGCATTAACAATTTTATGACTAGAATTCAAATTCAAAAGAGGTTCATCAAGATTTGAACTTGTGATGGGTAAAATAACAGGTAATTGATCCACTTCTGCTCCACTCATACATTCCTTACATGTAAGATTATACACTTTAAAAATATCTATTTCTAATACTAGTTTCTGCCAATCAATTTTTGGATTGTATTCTCTAAGCCAATCAATACCCATAATAATTTCAGAATGGCTTGAATTAGCTACATTTAGTTTGAGCTTGAATTTAATTTCATTGATTCATAAATTACCAATTACAAAGTGCTTTATAGCTCTTGATGGTAATGGAGTGCCATCAATAACTTTGAAAATAATTGGATTTTCAAGGAAATGGAATTCTAATCCTAGAAATTTAGCAAACTCACAATTTATCAGAGAACGATCACATCCTGAATTGACTAAGGCATACACAATGAAATTTTGCATTTTACTATCTCTGATTGAAACCTTAATATTGAGTCTTTTAATTTGACTCTCTAGAGTCATTGCAAATAATTTACTTCCTTGATCAGGAAATCTAACCCTCTTAGAACTATTTTGTAGAGTATTTATTGTATTACCACATGAAGTCAAATCATGTGAACTAGACCCACAAAACAAACAAATTACACTATCTTAATTACTACCTTGAGTCAATCCAATCATGTTCTGAATATCATTTCTATGGTGACAATTCTTACTACGACTCTTCCTTTTCTTACAGTAAAATTTGGTGTGCCCCGGTTCTCCACAATAGAGGCAAAGATTTTTTCTAAGTTGCCTTTCCCGTTCAGCATTAGATAACAGACCACAAGTCATTCCAATCACCATATCATTGACTTTATAATTAGCCATTTGAATGTTGTTAGCAATAAAACTTGGAATTTTTGTTCCATTCGAACTTCCTGTGTCAGGATCTAACATGTTTTTGCCGCGTATTTATTCATGTACAATTCTTTCAGGGAGTTGTAGTCATATCAAACTAATTTGGTTTGTACATGCAAGCACAGGTTGAAAATGTTGACAAGATTCACTCACGTCAACACATGAACTAAGATAAATGAAATAGTAGTGTACGTGTAGTACCTCTGTGTTTATATTGTTCTGGTTTTCTGGCCTACACTTGATATAATTCATTAGTCTTGATATCCTACTTGTACTCCATGTGGCAATTATCAATCCAAGCGGCTAAATTGTAGATTTCTTCAATGGTATTTGGGCGGTCATGATTACACAGTGAGATCTTCATCTTATTATTTAATCCTTTGTAAAATATACCTATCAAAGCTGCTCCAGACCACCCTAATTGCATATAAAGCTGCTAGAAATTGAAAATATACACACTGGCTGAATGTTTGCCCTGTTTTAGCTTCAATATTTCAAATTCAGCTTGCCGCAGACAATTAATATCACTGAATGTAACAGTAGACATTCTCTCAAAGGATTCAAAAGAATTTAAAATTGCATGGTCCAATTCCAAATAAGGCATTATCCACTCGAATGCTATGCCTCATAACAGATTAATAGCAAATAACACTTTCAAATTATCTGTAACAAAATGAGAAGTTTGTGCGCAAATAATTACTTTTAACTGAAGTACAAACACCTTTGATTTGTTTTGATTACCATAAAATGCATCTGGAATTAATATCTTTGGTTTGTGTTCTGTATGTATATCTGTGGTAATACGCAATGATCGTTCTGTTACTTCTGCCTGCTGTTCCTGAACACCTATTGTTAATTGTTCTTGTAGAATCTCCACTTGCTGCATTAGTTGTTGGTTCTGTAGAATCAGTTGCTGCACCGACTCCGTAGAAATACTCTCACTCATACTCTTGTCAAACTGTCACAACCAATGAATAACAGGTATGTGTAATCTAAGAGCAGAAAATACAAGGAACACATATATTACGAATGTACTATTATCATTAATCTTTTGCCTGTGTTGACAAGAGTGAATCTTGTCAATATCCTACAACTTATTCTGCATGCATACAAGTCAAATTAGTTTGGACAACCACAACTCCCTGAAAAAATTGTATGCAACAAATATGGTGAAACCTAATAGGATGACACGGCAGAACATGTTCAGTCCTGACACTATTAAGGTTACTAAATCACATTTCCATTGTTAGCTACTCATTTTCACAATTTCAAGTAAAAGCAACTAAGAACCTAACATATAGCTGTTAGGAATTAACACCTAAGAGAGTTAATTCTATTCTATAGCTGCGGTATAATTTGTTTTGGTTTCAGTTTGGTTTTAGTTTGGTTTCAGTTTGGTTTCAGTTTGGTTTCAGCTTGGCTTCAGTTTGGTTTCAGTTTGGTTTCAGTTTCAGTTCCAAGATACATCAGGGAACTGAACCCTGTTCTTCATGCTACTATGTTTTATGTGTTACAAAAGTTATCTCATTTTCAGCAACACATGTAGGTTAATATCATATACTATTTCTGTTTTTATATTATTTGTTGTGTTTGTATTTTTAACAATAGCTTTTTCTGATTTAGTAGTAATGAGTTTATAATTATGGTAAACTTAAGCAAATCCATCAATTAAAAAATGATTCTGCTTCCAATGCTTACTCACTGCCAAGCAATAGAAAGTAATAATCAGCATGAGTGACAATGTACACAAATAGCACTTAATAAAATTGCACATGATCTTAATAGCAAATAAGCTATGAAGTATTGTATTTAAGTCAGTGATAAAATTTGGAAGGCATTTTAGTTTGGTATGAAATAACCAGGCAAATCAAAAGATGAACAAGCAGTAATTACATATGCATTGAGTATATATAATATCCAAAAAACTTAAAACTAGTTTTAATTGTTTTGGAAGAACCAAACAATTCATTTGATAATGATATCGAAAACCAAATCAATCCCAATGCTAACGATGGTATCAATTCTAATATTTGAAATAGAGAACCTATGGCAATTACTTTATGTCAGCAAGAAACAAGTCAGAAGATTTTGACTCTACAAGTCAGCAAAATATTATTTAATGTGAATCTATCATACCTGCACATTACGCTTGCAACTAATAAATTTGATTTGCAAATAAAAAGGTTTGGCAATGGAGTGAAGCTTTTCAAAGTCTTCCAAAATGTATTACCAAGGGCTTTCAATAGTCTAGAAAGTTTATTATTGTCTTTGAAATGCAATTAAGCTGGTTTGTCCCGCAAAAGTAGTGGAACCTAATGTTTTCTGAATAAAAAAATTTTTTTTTCACACTTTGAGCAATTTATATACTGAAACTTTGTAGAGGTGTGCATGTTACTGCAAATTAAAGATTGCCCTTAACTCATGATATTTGGTATCATCTGTTTTGTCATGGTTGGGATAAAGTTTCAGGTATCTTTGGCAACAAAGTCAAACTAAAAGATCTTGCAAGTAAATGATGCAGCCAATGTTTTATCCAGTTTTCTGTGCCAAAGCTGATCATTTTTTCTTTTACAACTGGATACCTCTGTAGTTTAATCTGAGCACTGGAAAGCGTGTATTCAACTAAAAAGTTCTTAATGTATTTGAAAATATATAGGTATATTTTTCCATGGGCTTAGCATTAAATCAGGCAAGGCTAATAGAATCTACCCAGTCCAGTCTGAAGAGTTTGAAAAAAGTATAAAGTAACATCATATGTATAGTATTACAATAGTAAATAGAAGAGATTAAAATATGCAACATGTTGTGACCTTAATCACAACACAAAGTGGTGCAAGACAGTAAGAGGAAGGTATAAGAATTATAATATTAAATGGAGTGAATCTGTCCACATGTGCTATAGAGTGGGTTACTTACTGAGAACCATTAGAAAGGTAGAGTGAGATAGGAACCATCAAAACAGAGTAAGGAATATACAATTACAAAGATGTAATTACATAACCTCTACAGACTTTTGTAAGGACCAGAACAGTTTTGTAGTGAATGAAAACAAGTTTTCATGTAAAATAAAATATTTCAGGTTATAAGTAGTTGTAGAATTATGGAGATAAATTGTTGAGTTGGAACCATAGAGTTGCAAGTTGGAATTTTAGAGTTGTAGAGAAAAAAAATATAGATGGGTACAGATCACAGTCATGGGTCACGGATCACATCTGGAATATGAGTCAGAGCAATAACTCATAGAAATCTTGACAGCTTCAACTAAATTATAAAAGTAAGTTTAGACAATTTTTTCTCCTCTAACATATTTAGTCTTGCCTCATCACAAAAAGATTTTAAAATTCCTGGTAATAAATTGGAAAAAGAGCATGAAAAAATGTCATACTGATACAAGAAAATGGGTGTGCATGTGTGGTATATTTCTTCAAGTCAATGCCTCATTTTTGAACACTTGATACATACTGTTATGAATGTGTTGCAAATATCTCAAACTAAATACAAAGAGTACATTTACACAAACATAAATTGTGTTGCTGGAAGTGAAACTTACTTTATAGCAACACACAAATCCCAAACTTAGCCCATCATCAAAATCCAGCAATGACTTGCCATAAACTCAGAATTCCAATATACAAAACAATGACTTGCCATAAAACAGATTTCTGCAGCTATAACACAAATTTAACCGTTAACGAGCTAATTCCTAACACACACATTTCCCAATATGCGGAATCTCAAAGTTTTTCACAAAGGGAGTGGATCTATAAGGCCAGCATTCTATTCCCATGAAAATCAAAGTCCACTGGAAGTCAAGCTATAAAATTTCTCAAAGATTACTATCAGTAGGAAAGCGGTGTCATATGTACAAGCCCGAGTAACCTAGCAACTTAAATAATCTTTCTTGACCAAGAAAACAGAAAATAACAGCTACAAATTGAATAGAATAAAATATAATGTTCGAGAAATCGTATAAAGCTTAGATGCTGCTACAAAGTTAATAAAAGATCAGACACAGAAAGAAGCCCCTGATCAATGGTTTCAATGTATGTCTAAAAAAGTTAGCTGCTTGAAAAAGTAGTACAAAATTTCAACTTCTTCAAAAGGTGCAAAATAATGGCAAAGATTTTCAAAGGTATAAATTTGAGTATATTACACTTCAATGTTGAAAAAATTTTGAGCAAGTGAAGTACACTTAAGAATAGAAAATAGTTGTTCTTTTTTTGTGCATTTATATTCAACTCTATAATCTATTTTTTGAGCTATTTGCACTTAACATTAAAATATTGTTTTGCTTTGGTTATCTCATGCTCAACCCTGAAAATACATTGATAATTTACGTCCAGTATGCTAATATCAGTCTGGGTTAAAATACATGAAAGAACCCAAAATATTGAAATTATCAAGTTTCATTCATGGTTACCACAGAAAAAATCCCATTACCTTCCAGTTAGATGCTCCTGTTTTTAGGCATTTTATTTTGTTTGAGTTGTAATACCAAATTCTCCAATGAATCTTGAGTTTTCTAAATCATCAAGATTTGAGGCTGGGACTGCTGATTATCTTTTATTTTCGTCCCTTTCTTTATCAATCAATTCGTATACAGTACCAGCAGGTTACGAACAGATCAAATTATTTTCTCGTAAAGAAAGATTTTCCCAATAATTTGAAAAAAATAAAGTACATACATGCAGCACTCTCTAACTATGAGATTTATCATGCATGACCTTTGTAAATTGTTAATTATTAATATTGCCAAAAAATAAATAATACGAGTTTTAAAAATTATATATCTTCTTAACGTTAATTTGAACTAGAAATATTGTAAACGATGGTACAAATAGATTATAATAAGTGCAAAATGCTGTAGAAGCAAATCCACAAAAAATGTCAGAGCGTAGTAAACTTTACATTTTTCCAAATGCAATTCAGTATTTTTAGCAACATTTTCCAATATTTTTCCCAAAACATTCCAGTGTAAAAATTTGCATTTTTTGCTTTTTTCGTTGAGGGTATTCAAATTTTTTGAGGCACAGGAATTATTTAGAATCAACACAAATTATTTCATATGATCATTTTCACACAAAATATCGTAGAGAAGAAAATTTTAAAATATTCTGCTTTATTTTTTATTTAAAATTGACTCAGTCGTTCCCACATCTCTTTCATTTCATCTTTGAGTTTATTGAGGGATTTTTTCATGCTAACTATGCCAACGCACTTCGCTGTTTCATGTCATTATCTTTACATTCGACAAAAATCTTCCTCCTTTGCTTTCATACTGCTAGGTACTATAAAGTTTCATATTTCGATAGTCCCTCAACAATGTCATAGACATCAATGAGGGGAAAAATAATTTCTGGGGCTTCAAGCACTAATCTTGCAAGGTCGTAGAAATTACTTGGGAGTAAAAACTTGAGAATGAGATTTTTACACAGATATCGTCATTTTTTGAAATTAAAATTCGTACAATTAAAATTGCACATGGCACTAAATAGCAATTCAGTTTCTAAGCCGATAAAGTTCTAGTTCAGTAATATGATGGAAATGTCAATACAATGTGAAGTCATGATTTTCCGTCCCTGGATATAGTACCAAGAGACGATTTTTATACAAGAATTATTCTAATATTATTACTATGATTTCACTTCACTTTTTTCAAATTCTTGGGGCAGGGCTAGGCCAATTACAAAAAATTCTTGACAAATTTTTGTCAACAGTTCAAGATAAAGTTGTATGTAACGATCTTGAGTATTTACTGACAAAAGCTCCATTGATATTCAAGATATTTACAATATGGCGTCAGCTAGTACTCTACTGGCAATGAAAGCTCATCAAGAGGTATTGAATGCCATCGAATATCTAGCACTTTCAACCAGATTTCACGAAACGAGATCACTGCCATAATAAATATCCAAATCCAAACTTTGGCATGTGTTCCGCAAAGATAGCTCTCATTGAATGCAATTCTATTCTTATTGGAGTTCTTGCATTTAAATATTTAGTGCCCATATTCGTTTTCTAATGCTGCCGTAGTTTTCATTGCCTATAGGCTAAATCTATTATAGAACAGAAAGCCATTGATCGCCGAAGAAGTATTTTAGTGTTAATTATGCAGCATCTCGTGATTTGCGGCTACAATGAAACCGCAAGTGCTCTTTCTAAGGAAGTGAGTAAAGCATTTTATAATCGTCAAGAATTCAAATATTGCACACTCTTCTTATTTTTCGTTTGGTATTAATAGAATCATTTACAATTACTTCAATAATTTTCTTCACTGAAATGTGTACCTATCTTCACCAAAAAAAACATGAATATCTATATCCTATCTCAATAATTTTGGGATTTAAAATATCAACTTCTTTCAATTTTTCAAAGTATTACTAAATTTAGGTAATATAAGAATGGGAAAGAATCAAGTAATGTAATGAAGCAGCAGTGAGCAAAAAATTTAATATTTTTTTACTATTTTGAACAACCGATCTACCTACCTATTTCAAACTCTGAATGTATTGCAAAAAAACTGGTTCCATCCGTATTGGTGGCATTTCAAATGATTTTAATCCTATAAATAAGGACCAATAAAATTTGTTAGTTATTTGAAGAAACTTATTGATCATCTTAGAAAGATTTATCGACAGAGTTATGGATAGGCATTCACTAGGACCTTTTAAGGGAAAAAAATGTTAAGATATCAGTGTTTTATTTAAAATTTCATAGTGAAAGTATCTATAATTTCTCGGTATCAATGATAAAATAGACTTGTGTGCAGAAAAATTTCTATGTTTGTGCATGCTATTAAGAAAATGTATTCTAGTAAGTTTTATTCAAAGTAGCACTGTTTTTATTTAAATTTATTATAGCAAAAAATATAGTTATGGCTATAAGAACATGAGATCTAATAATTGTCTCCAATGAATTTCATAATTTTGCATCATGCTATTTATAGATATAGATTTCTAGCAGGTTGGGGGAAATTTGAATCAATTTGAACCCGCAGATAATATGGACCTGTCAACTATATTTACTGATTTTGAATCAGCTTATTATGCTCGATTAGGGAAAAATCCAAAGTTTTATAGACGAATTGAAGCTGACTGTTCTACTTCAGCATCAGGTAAATTTTTTTTCACAATTTGAAGATACTGAAAACTTTGAATATAACGGATAAAGAACAAAGTCCCGATTATTTCCAGTCAGCTTCAGATATTTGGATTTATAATATACAAGTACAATTTTTTCATTTGGCAGTTTGTTCAAATTTGTTCTATAAAAAGTTTACTGCTCTAAACAAATCTTCAACTTGAAATATTTTAATGACAAAACAACAAACATATTTATAGGATTTGGGGGTACTTGAATTTCAACGCTAGAACAAAAACTTTTAAAAAATTTGAAGTGCTGTTTTCATTTTCGTTGCATAGAGTTATATTGGTATATGACTCAATAAATTGATTATCTTGAAATAAAATATTTAGTTGAATATCGCTTTTTATTACATGATGAGGTAGCTCTATTTGAATATTTAGTGGAATACAATAACAGGCATGTGAATTACTAAAAATCAATTGCATAATTCGTCCAATCAAATCAAATAATTTTTAGTAGCCAATTTGAATTTACTGTTGCATTTCAGCGCTATTTGGACATGTACAGGCTATTCATTTCAACCTAGTGTTGAGCTAAAGTTTCCTAGGTGATAAATTTCAAAGATAGAAAAGCTCACAGAGAAGAGAGAGTAATATTGATTATGAATGTATAATCTCTGACCTCAACTTGTAATTATTTCAGAATAATATTCTAAGAATTATTTCCATGGCTGTGCTTCAAGTATAGGCTACTATAGTATATGAGCATAGCCGGTATGAAGTAATACGTCATCATGTGATGAGCAGCTAGTATTATCATTATCAACCTTAACCAAAAATTGTCTGTTGTTCTGTTGCTGTTGTGTGTTTCAAGTTGAAAATTTAATGGTACAGTAAAATTTGGATACAATGAATTTGTTGGAATCTCCAAATTCATTTGCTGCATCCAGAATCCATTGCATCCAAAAATCTGCAGCTGAACTTGGCACAACATGGCTTTTTTGTTTATTCATTATACGAGAAATTTTGTTTCAAAAATTTTTTACAAGGATATTTTTATATAGATAGACTTTGTTGAATGCGTGAAGATTTTCTAATGCAAAGTAAAATATTTGTATATTCCTAAAAAAATCAAATTAAATTGTACATTAACATGTTCCAGAATTTGCTTCTTTAGTAATTAGTGCTTTGTAGTAATTCCAGAATTTTTGGATGTATTAATGCTGAAATCCATGACTGCATTGTTCAATAGGTATGGACAAACGTGCTGATGAAAATCGATCACTAAGTTCAAGTACATCGAGCGCAGCAAAACGCCGAATAAATCGAAGATGCGTTCAAAAAGAAGCATTAGACGATATGATTAAATTTTCTGAGTCAACAATTGCAAATATTGGTCTAGAACAATCTGGTAGGCTAGACATTAGTAATCTCATTTTTCTTAATCCACAGTATACTCATGTTGGTTACTATTTCATACTTTTGGAGATTGGATATTGCTCTTCCAACTTTTCTAATCATCCGACCAATAGAATTGACTTTTTTGCAATGTACAAGTTAATGATTGCATGTACATGCTGACACTTGTAAATCCGATTTGTATGATTTTAAAATGTCATCAAAAATGAGGCTGAATTCATAGAATTTTTTGCTTTTATTAAGCTGTGAGAAATATTCTGTACTTCATATATAAATATATTCAATAAATTATTTTTAATAAACAAATAGAGAAATATTTATTTTCTTAATTGAAAGGATAGGCAGAACGACTGGAAATGCTTTATATCTTTTTCTTTTATTACTTTTTTACTTGCTGTAGAAATTTGAAATCAAATTTAAATTTAACTTTGAATTGCTAGACTTACTGCTGAGCTTGAAACTCATCTGAACCTGAAATATATGAGCCATAAATGCACCATCAAAAGATTTGTTGTTTTTCATTTGATTTAGCCTATAAATTTTTCCAGGGAATGTATCCATGCAGTAGGCTTTGAATGTAATGTATCAGTCAAGACCAATAGATAACTTGTAATCTTCGATAATCTGAAGCTGAACAAAGCGCAATAGGGCATTTTGGATTATTCCTTATAAGTGATAATTCGATAAATATGAATTCATTATACCTGAAACATATTGCTTTTATGCATGAAAATCAATATTCAAAGCTTGCCAAAGAATATGAAAAACATAATTCTAGAAATGTGTAGAATCAGCCACTAATATAAGAATGTTAATAACATGAATATCTTATGAATAAAAGAGGATTCGAAAGAGTGAATTTTTACTTTAGTAATTTTGAAAGAACCTAATGGCTTATTCTACACTTTTGCCAACAATTTAACTGTATTTGATATTTTGTTACATTAAAAAGTTGAAGTTCTGCTTGGTAAGAACTTTATTGTACTTTTGTATGTAATTCATTAGATATTTCATATATCGGTGATCAGTTGAAAGATATATTCTATAATCTGACAGCTTTACCATGCCACTAACCTTCATTTGCTGGTCTGTATTGCTATCTCTAATCCAATGCATTCGATGAACTAATAATCTATGGTGTAACTGAGGGTATCATTTTATGGAAAAATACTCTATTTACAGATATTGGAATAAATGGATGTAGCATTAAACCAGGCTTGCACACTGAATCAAAAGTACATACTGGTACAAATACACAGCATAGCATTGAGGAAGTGCTGTTAAAACCCATACCTTATTACGATGATCCTGATTTACGATCTCTTGCAAGTTGTATCAGTAGAGATATCTGCAATTACAATACAGGTGTGTATTGGAAAGATATTGTTGCTCTAGATGAACCCAAGAGATTATTGAAGGTGTGTCTTTTCATATTTTGTTAAATATTCTTCAGAATAATTTATTTGTTAGTTATGTAGTAATTTTTCCGTTAATGCTGTAAATGTGGCCTGTAAAGATGCTGCACTAATCAGTTTCAATACCAATGATGCCTGCATTATTTTCTGATAATTTGACACCATATTCCAAGTAACACAGGTAAAATTAGTTTAGAAAATGCTTCAACTCAAGAAATGTGTAAAAGTACGTTGAAACATTTCATGGATTTTGGCTATTCATGCAATTTATAACAAAATATTTGCATGGTATTTAATTATGAAAAGATTACTTAATAATAAAATATTTGGGCTCTTTGAAAGATGGTACTATGATGAAATTCAAATATATATATATATATAAATTTATTGAGCTGAACAAAAGATGTTACTGTTCCAAAGCGCTAAAATAGAACATTATTAAACCTTTGGGCAACTTTAAGATGTCATTGAAAAGGCACAAATTGCAGGCATGGTAGTTACCCAAAATTGAGTACTAATATACACTACTGGTAGTCTACTGGAGCTTTAAGATACTACAGCTCTTGCTGTTGAACTTTGATCGATTGGCAATCAATTATGATAAATTTACAACCAATCCTGACAAAGTAGCAACCAATTGTGACAAATTGACAATTGCCTATGATATATTGACTTTCAGCTTTTGGCCAATTAGCAATCAAATATGGTTATCTATAAATTGATTGGCAATTGCAACACTATTCCATATGCTATAAAATTTTTGAATCTTATAGACAACTCTCAACTCAGTTATTCAATCTCTTCCTTATCTATGATTTCTACAGACTGTTATTTTTCCAAATTTTCAGCTCGATTTTGACATTTCAATGAATAATTTTCTTTCTCAGACTGCTATTATTATATCCAACTTTTTTTGCAATATATTTTTTCGATATATTTCTAATGATTAGCCTCCTCTGGTATGGTTACTTTGTTGAATTCCTAGTCAAACATTTATCTTGTCAAGCTCATGAATTTTTCATATTTCAATATTAATTGTCAAGCTTTTTTTGTAATTTTTCACATTTGGTCATTTTATCATCTTCCTTTCCTTGTAGTTTTTGACTGTAAATCTTTGAACTGTAAAAGTTAAAACTCTTGATGTATCCCTGATCTCAATTTTTCAGGTTACAACTCTGTTTTGCCATAGTATATCTTGTACCTTCTCTCGTTTTTGAGCAAATAAACTCTTATCTTTAACATTTTTACACAATTTTTGTAGCTTGAGGTCATGTTTCATTTAAAATTTAGCAACATGGAAGATGATAAGTTTCAGCATCATTTGTTGGAGTTGATTTTTGCATTTACCACAATTGATTGGTTGCGGACTTGTCAAATTTAATAAGAAAGAGACAAATTAAAACTGTTGTAGAAGGTACTAGTACTTCAACTTTATTCATTTATTATTGAACACTTGCACGTGACCAGCAATTCATATTTATATACATATATATTCAGGAGGCTGTTGTTTTGCCCGTAAAATACCCTGAATTATTTACTGGTATATTATCTCCATGGTGTGGCATTTTACTCTACGGCCCCCCTGGTACCGGAAAAACGATGTTAGCAAAAGCAGTAGCTCGTGAATGCAGGTGGTTCATTTACTTTCTAATGCATATTTTGTTGCATATTTGTGTCAGTGTGTATTTTTGATTTGGTATATAGCTCTAACATATCACCACATGCATTTATATAAATATTAATTTGTACATTTAAACAACAATGAAATTCTTATCAACTTCAACTTTATAATGTTATAAAAGATCAGCTACATTGTCGATGAAAGAGTACAAAAGGCCACTGAATTACATGTAAAGCTTTTCAAATAAGAATATTGGATATATCATCCTGCATATGCAAACTTGATACATGCACATGAATATGTGGATATGTGCTTTGGTAGTTTAGCATATATGCTGATAGTAAGAAATTTGTATATATGCAAACGTGTCGATCCTTACAAACACTGTAACTCTGTTTTAAGGAATCTTTTCATTGCACATTAATGCATGAAAATTATTTATAAATTTATCATTTTTATGATACTGCTACAATTTTTTTCTACAGGACTACATTCTTTAATATTAGCGCCTCCAGCATCGTTTCAAAGGTACATGTACATAGTGATGCGTGTAAAAAATTCACAATGTTTTAAACTGCACATTAATAATTTTAGATAAATACTGAATTTCTTGGACTTTTTCGATTTCCATTTCCGAGAAATATCTTTATATAAAATTTAGACAAGCATTTATTTTTGAATGTATGCAATATAAATTTTGATGTATGAATTTGCTTTGTAATATAAGGTCATTTGTAAAAATTCTCAATGATTTTTTAGAGTTTTGCCTCTTTGTAGTACCGTGGAGATTCAGAAAAGCTAGTACGAGTATTATTCGAATTAGCTAGATATCATGCACCTTCAACTATATTTATTGATGAAATTGATGCAATTATGAGCCAGAGAGAAGGATCCGAGCATGAGGTAATACATGCATCAGGTATCTTCCACTGAACACTATACCTAGACTCTCTATTTGAATAGGGAGCATAGTCGGCACATTTATGCAAATAAAACTACTATGTGTTGTATTGGGCTGTACTTGATATTTCATTTCAAGCCATATGTTGACTTAGTAGAGCTTGTAGCTACATATGGAAAAGTAACAATCGCACAACAAAATTGTATACTGCACTATTCTGCATCAATATAAATAGTCATGCAATAGGATTAGACGTGGCTAGCACTACGAACATTATAAAATTTGACATTGATGAGTTCAATTTACAAAATTTACTCTGAAAAACACATTAATATATGCGTACAGATATATTTCAGTACATTTTTGAATAAGATTTTGCATAATCCACCTGTTTGAATAAAAAACTTGTATCAGTTTGTGATTTAATGCACTACATTTTTCCTTGTTATAAATAAGTGCATATATGTATTTCCTTTCATATTGATCCATAGGGAAGTCGTCGTATGAAGACGGAGCTTCTAATACAAATGGATGGATTAGCTAAGGTATTACTTGAAATGCATAAACGTATACATTAATCTATATGAAAACACTTATAACATATATATATATATATATATATATGTACTGATGATTCAGCGTACTTTGCTAAAGTATCTCTAATTTTAGCTTTGTGCCTATTTCTTTTTTTTGCTGACTTATTCATATGTCACAATGATTTTTACTTGCTATTTTAGCCTTGCTATGAAACAATGATTTTTGTAAACCTCGTAAGGAAACTTATGTTTTAGAAACTTGCAATTTAAATTCATGCACATTACTAGCTATTGGTAGCTGATTTCATTGGACATGGTCTTGACGCACTACTTTACCAAGCTGTACCATAGAACTCGATATCTGTACAAAATTATACTCTATCCTGTTAAGCTAGCAAGGCTAAACTACCTAGCAGTAAAATCCAATTAGTTTTACTACACCACTTGAATTACATCAATTCTAATGTAGTGATGTGCACGTGTTTGCAGGGAAGTGAACTAGTATTTGTGCTAGCTGCTAGCAATTTGCCTTGGGAATTAGATATGGCCTTGTTGCGAAGACTAGAGAAAAAAGTTTTTGTACCATTACCAGATGTAAAAGCGCGTGAGTCAATGTTAAAATGCAATCTTCAAAGTAGAACATTGCAAACTTCCCAGGTACATCATTCAATAATCTTCGGATACAATGAATTTGATTCTAATGAATGTTCACTTATGATGAAAACTTATATTGTGCCAAGTTTTGCTTCGAGTTTTTGGATGTTACAATTTTCGGATGTAATGAAGTAATTCAGTTGTTGCAACTGATTCGTTGTTTCTAGAGCTTACAATATTTATAATACACTATGTAACATAAAAATATATAGCTTATATAGATTAGTCGGTTTAATAATAGGCACTTTTAGCAATAGAAAATTTCAGCTTAATTTATTTAATTTGAGAATTTCAATAGAAAGATTATGAGTGCTTCCTTTTATTGGTCATGGGCAGTATAGTAGCTCTGCCAGCTTAATTTCATTAGTCACGTGCTATAGATCAATTATTTCAGTGCAGTTGGCCACTTATTTGCAAAAAAACTATTACTGCTTAATTTGATTTGTTACATACAACAGAACAATTTTTCCAACTTAATTTGAGTGGTCGTGTGTAATAGGACAATTTTAAAAACGCATTTCTCAATCAGGTTTTTTATTTTTGATAATGTTGTATAGCTTTTATGTATGATCTCTTCCTAATGTATACTTAATAGTCATTTTTCTGAATAAATTTGCAATTCTACCAACTGCGCATCTTCTATGCTCATCTACATATATTTGTCTGCATTTTCATGGCAACTAAATAAAGTATAAATTTACTTTATGAGTCACCAGGGCAACGAAACTTTGAACTTTAAAGCTATAGCTATGAAGACTGAGGGATATTCTGGTGCTGATATACGTGTGCTATGTAAAGAAGCTGCAATGAGGCCTGTTAGAAAGTACGTAGAATACATACTGACACACTTCGTTTTATAAATTGAGTGCATATGCTTTTCATTATGTGAAATTTATGCACTAAAGTGAACAGATACTGGTACAACTTTTTGTTTACTGTGAACCGCCACAATGAAACAGAGCAAGACAAGGCAATGTATACATTCCTTTTCTGAGTTAAAATTTTTCAAAACAATTTTAAAAACTTCAATTTTTGCTGCTCTGGAAAATAATCCTATGGATGAGAAGAGGGAAGATTTGTAGTAAACACTGGGCCGTTCTTCTGCCATTTTCTATTCTTTATAAACTCTGCCTCTACATATATAGCATGCATACATCCAACCAAAATATTACCCGACATCTACCATTGCCCATGATGCTCCCCCCCTATCTCCCCAATTTATTTTTAGGGGGTGCTGTTCTCTAATTCTACGAGAAATTAAAAAAAATAAACATTTGCTATTTTGATTTGTCATCTGAAAATAACAGAATATTATCAAAATATTTTTTTTGGCTTGTTACGTCTTGGAATAGTTTTTTTGGAGACTTGGTTTGGAAGCATTTTCAATAATGCACCATAGCTATTTGTATGCAATTGTATAGGATGAAATTGCGAGTTCATACCTAAAATATTTACAAAGGGGGTAAATTCTGCAGAACACTTACTCGTTTTATTGGAGAAACTATGGGGTATTTAAATTTTATATTCTAACCTCGATAGTTGCTTGTACTAAAGTTTTGAGGAATACAACGCATTAAAAATTAGAGAGATATGTCACTATTTAAAATTGCTTAAATCATTGTAAGGAATTGCTAATTAGGTGAAATTTCTGAAATGTCCAAAAAGTCTTTAAATCTGAATTTTTAATTTGTTAAGATTGATGCAAAGATTGGAAGCCATAGATGACTTAGATGTCAATGGCGCACAAAGCACTAAAAAATTCAGCAAAACCAAATTGAACTATGAAATGGCGTGCGATCCAGTAACTTTTGAAGATTTAGAAGCTGCGCTAAAAATGACTGCAGCAACCACTCAAAAATTCTCTGAGAAATATGATTCATGGAAGAAGATAAATGGTTCAATGTAGTTTTTTACTTTTATATTCTTGTGCTGATTCATTTTTTACGACTTATAATATTTGATGGAATATCAACCTATCAATTCAAATGAAACCACTAGCATTTTGCAGCTTTTTAGAAGTGCATAAAGCATGATTCATTAAGCTATTTATAGTTTATTTGATAGCTTAAATATTTTTATTTGTCAGACGAACTGGAAATAAGGTATAATAGTCGAAAAGTCAAATGAAAAGTATCAGGTTTATAGTTTAGTTTCTTTATATTGGTTTGTTATAAAGAATAATTTCTGAAAAAGTGATATCTTTCATTGGTGCAACCTATTAGCTATTACGCTAATACTAGTTTTAGTTGAGTTCAGATTATTGGTTTTGACTATACACCTTATCAGCCCTACTAGCATTAAAATTCATCACTAATGACTAAAGCAAGGAATGGATTGGTATTTTTATGCTATTTTGGTCATTTAAATTTAAAAATATAATATGCGCCAGATTAGAGTTCATAAAATTGCAAATTCACTAAAAAAACTACCAATAAATGGTCTATCAAGAGCAAAGTTTTAATATGACACAAATCAAAAGAAAGATATTGAAACGCATAATAAATTGCATGTTTTATCTATGTTTCCTTCATTTTCAAAAAATCATTAAGGCCAGGAAAATAGCGGATAGTAATGCTGAATGTGTAATTTATTTGGATAAACAAGTACTTGAATGGATTTGTGCAATTCTGTAAATACCTCTTGCTAATGGGATGGGTCTAGGTAGCTGTGGCTGTGTTCGTTACAGTTCTGAAGATAAAATTGCATCTATTTCATCTTCTAAGTTTTGTTTCAATAATTCTGATGTCATTTATTCTGATTTTTGAACCTGTCGGTATGTAGTGCATATGATTTGTATAAGTGAAGATAAAGTCTATTACGATGATTAAGGCTACCAGCAAGTTATCTCTGTGATTGGTGCTCATTGATGATGCAATTGCGATTGGTATGAGAAACATTTTCCTGCGTTGAGTCTGTTGACATAGAACATGAGTTGGCTGATATGATTTGATAGTGAAGCGCACATCTGGAGGGAAAAATTGAATATAACTATTGATTTAGACTTTGGTGTTTACATTCAGCATCTAAAGCAGCCTGCAGACTCCAATTAACATAATTTATCGACGGATGCAGGTAGATTTTACGTCAGTGCAGTCAATTTTCAATCTTAAGTCCCAACTGGTTTATTACACAGTGCTGACCGATCTGGCTCTTTAAAAGTATCTTACACCCATGTCATTCCAAGAAAGTTTGGATACTGCATTAGAATAGTACACAAAAAGCTAACTAATAGGCCCTAATAAATGATTGATAAAGCCAAGCAATACGCATCATTACTCGTATACTAATTGAATCTTTCATATATTTGGTTATGTCCTAAATGAATTGCCCTCAAATATGTCCTATATTGACTTACTATAGCGCTTTTCTTTCTGTGCACTCTCCAAGATGCATACCTAGGCAAGTGATTTTGGTGTAGGGCTCAGATTAAAGTGGTGGGCTCTTTCTATAAGCAAGTTGAAAAAAGGCAAGAAACATCCTTTCTAAAAATTTATGAGGGAAAAAATAAATACTTTTGGAAATAAAAAGACAAAATTTATCATTTCAGAAACTTGATTTGAAATTAATCCATTTTTCTCACCCCTTAAATCTTTTTCCTTCCGCATGCATTTAATAACTTTAAATAGACATTATTGTAATATTATGATAAATACCATCAAGAATATATTTGATACAACTACAAACACTGTTTACATCTAGACAAATTTGAATATATTGAGGGATTATTCACTAACTATGGAGCCCTTAATCGAAAAGCTCCAGTTTTTCATGTACAACGGAGCACTTTTCTAAAACAAAAAATATATTATTAACATATGTAAATATGATTAGCTAGTATGAAACGACAAACATGCAGAAAAAAACTCATCCGGTAAATTTTGCCCTATTTTAGGCTGCTAAAACTAGCCTAAGGCAGACTGCCAATTGTTGTATAAAAAGAAAATTGAGATCTATGAAGCATTTTTAGTAACATTAGAAAATAATATCTTAATAACAAACTGGGGAAAAAATAAGTAGCCTAGTTTGTGTTAGATTCAAATAGAACAGCATAAGGTTGTCAAACTCGGACAGATAAAAATGCCAGCTTATATATGTTGCATTATGTCCATATTCTTATATTCGAATATTGCACACTCATAATATATCTGAAGTACAGTGCTAGATTCAAATGTAGGCAAAAATACATTTCAATACTCGAATACAACATCATGGTATTCTATTTAAGGTAAGAAAGTAATACTGCTTGACTTCCAGACCCATAATTCAAATTATTCTTTTACTGAAAAAAAGAATTTTTTTCAGTATAAGCACATTCTTATTCAGGTGCTTTGGTGCTACGACTTTTTCATATACTTTTATAAACGAAAATTTGTTTAAAGCGAACTACCAAATTTATTTTATCCAAAGTTTTTTGTTATGCAATATTACTGACAAACTTAGGTGGCATTATTAACTTGAAATTCCAGATTGGGGTAGCCTTGTTAGATAGCAATATCTGACCTGTCTGTTGAAGCATGCTGTAAACTTGATCAGCAGTCAGTTGCGAAACCAAGTTGTTTGATGGGCATATTGCTTGTAAATCTTGATATGCAATTTCAATGGTTGAAATATCTCTAAATACAGCTTTTGACCCAAATTTATGAAAATATCTCGTGTCCATAAGCTATACATAAGAAAAACAACTTTACTATATAGTAAACATTGGATACAACGAATCTTTAATTACTGCAAAAATTGTAGAGTCAATCTGTGTCAAGTTTTGCATCATATTTTCGGATATGACGAATTAATATGGTTGCCTTGACAGATTCGTTAAACCCGTAGTTTTCTGTATAATATATTGATATATTTTTAATAATATAAGAAAAAAATTGTAGTAACATTTTTTTGTTCGGATGATTTAACAACATCTGAAGGATCAATATTTAGATAAAAAAGACTTAGAGCATTTTTGGTGGGAAAGGAATTAATTTATTTTGCCCTTTCGGAACATATTTAGACTACTTTCTAGAACAATCGTACTCTGATTATATCTAAAAAATTTTGTATGGAGGGACATAAATCATAAATATAGCATATATACATAATTACATATATTTGGAATGGCTAAAATATTGTAGCCCTTTTTCTTGTATTTTAATAAAATATAAATAATGACAACAATTGAAAAATAAATTTATATATATATATATATATATGTATGTATAAATAAGAAAACAAATATCCATGTCTAAATAAGCACTTATAGAAAAATTCAGTTAAAATAAACCAAATAAAATATAAATATTGTTTGTTATACCTTAACAGTAACATTATCAACTCGTAACCAATATCGAAGCAGTGAATACCAACATGACTCCATAACTCTAACTTTAACACTAAGTTTCACTTCTCCGTGATCATGTATGAAATCCTCAAAAAGTGTAATATAATCAAAGAATAATATGAAGGTTGAAGTATCGGAAAGTAAAGATATGTCCAACCCTCCTGATTCGCATATAGACCACTTTAATTCTCTGTCTTTTTTTTCTAAAGCATGCAACTTTTCAATTTCAAACTTCTGCAATATAAAAAAAAATAAAAAAATGAGAAAAAATGAATTGAACTTCAATTTCTTGGCTTCATTTTTCTTTTTTTTGATGAAACAGTAAAATATTTATTTATACACATGTATGTGCTTACACATTCCATGAATAGCAGTTTAAAGAATAATTTTTGTAAGCATCACTGAATAAATATAGAAGTATAAAGTTATAATTGCATGGAACGACAATATATTTAACTTACTGGACTCATATTTAGAACAATATGAACACCTTCACAAGCTCCTCTAAATTAATTTTTAAAGTAATAAATGTATGTAAATGAATAGTACTTCTTCAATATGAAATGCAGAGCCCTTATAAGGGCCATTCCAAGTCCAATCGTATTCCTCAGTTTTCACGCTTGATCCAATTTTTGATGTCCATAGATGAGATATAGGAATCTTCAACACCTGACAAAGTATTTATAATGATATTTCTAAGCAATTTCATACTGAATTGATTCTTTTTGCATCAATCTTTATACAATCTATATATTAGTGAATAATTTCTTTACAGTTATGCTTAAAGACTTTTCTAGTAAAATTACATAATGAAATAACAGAAAAAACTTTAATGTGAGAACTTAAAACATTACGATACTTTGGAAGTACTAACTGAATGAAAAATTATAACAAAGAATATAGAAATTTCGAAACCTGGACAGGCCCATTCAAATGCATGCCAACCCATTCCTGTAGTGCTAGCGAAGCAGAAAAATCAATTAAGACACATGAATCTTTGTGTTGTAGTTGCAATGAATTCTCGATAAAAAGCATCTCTGGAAGGTGTAAATGATTTCCACGAATAACGACGGCATCGCCTACAATTTCCGGTTTCGACCCTTGAACAGCCACAAAAAAACAATAATTCTCTTAAAAACTCTTCCAGTAGAGCATGAAGCTTTTCTACTACTAAAATTAAGCGATAAATTTTCATAGTTATACATATGTTTTAACTCTGCCAAGCGTTGTAGCTTTGAATAGCACCTGCAAATTGATTGAGATCTCTAATCAATTTCGCTAAAGAATGCTCGTTGGAAATCGGCTTGTGGCTCGTTATTATTGCCCATTGGTTGATTTTGACTCCGTTTGAAGCTCCATTAACGGGATCAATTAGTTTAATGGCATTACAAGTTGATAAATCATCGTCCGATGCAAAGTAAGGCTGCATTTGATTTTTACATTACTTCAAAATTTGCCATCTAGGACCATGTCACTTTGTTCGAACAAAATTGTCAACGGTTCCTGTTTTGAAGAACAGGTAAATCAGTTTTGAAAATGATTAAATTATAACCGTTTTCAAAGTATTTCTGAACAGGAAAGCTCATCTCATTCTGCAAAAAGGGTGAAAATGGAAAGATTAAAAATTTTGAATTTGTTACATGCAAGAACAACAAATCTTAAACTTGAACATATATCAATACTCGGCTAAAAAAATTTATCAACAATGAAAATTTTTTGCAAGTTTTAAAATAAACTCCTAGAACACCTCCCACTGCTATATCACAAAAGAGTTCTCTCGACGCAGGCAGGACACCGCAGATTTTGCTGTGGATAATTTTTTACTTCTCAAGCTCATTTTCAATTGACAACTTTGCATTGTAGCTTGAACAATGTGCCTGACTATAGTATGCTTCAAATATCTATGAAAGATATTTTTATTCTTGTAAAAATGATAGATGAACGCTGTCAAGTCAATTCAATGCTTGCATTAGTAAATCATCCAACTGAATGGTAAAATTTGCCAAGAACGCCTAAGGTAATATGCAAGTCATGACTTGAAATGAAACATTATTGCAGCTAGTAGATATTACAATTTAGGTGCTTTTATTAGGAACAAACACAGAATATTGTATTGCTTGTTTAATCTGATAGAAATAAATAGTAGAATGCACCAAAAGAATAAAAATTAGAAAATACTTAAATAAAAGCTTCACATGGCAAAAGTAATTATTTAAACTTACATTATTTTATAATGAATTAGAAGCAAAATAAAGTCAGAAGATAAATAAAAATTTGGCAGCATTTGCATCTTCTTATACAATCTACCATCCATTTTTAGTAATCTACTGGATGAAAATGTTTCATTATATGCATTTTAAGTAATAAAATTTGAAAAAATGTTTGCAGCAGCATTTTTTCATATTTGTACAATTAAGCTTATACTTCTTACCATAATATACTGGTGAAGTGTCTTGTAGAAATACAAATATTTGACAGTAAATTTTAAGTTAACTTTCCACAATAAATTCTAGGTTTTAAAAACCCATTCTTACAGAAACTGAAAAATGTTTAGCACTGAAAAAACATATTTTTCAATCTGGCCTGTTTCAATTGAAATTTTTATTATGAGCAGGCACCAAAACCTTAATCACAATGCAGTTATTTAATAGGTATTCTTTACATGAACAAAAAACTGTATTTAATGATTTTTTCACTATTAATGACCAAATAAAGTTATAAACAAAAATTTAATGCTTCTATCAGCAAAAAATAATTAAGCAATACTTTTGAAAGGCTTAAGTTCAAAAAAGTCATTTAAGTACCATGTGTTTACAAGAATTGTACAAAAACATCAGCTTTCTTTTAACTTTAATAATTTGCTTAATGGTATTAAAATTATGATCACAATGATTTGTATAAATGCAAAACTTATTGGGCAGTATCATGTATGTTGTCTACTCTTTTAGTCTAGATGATGTCTACTAGGTTCTTCAAAATATGATAGTATAACATACAGTTTTGTAGCAAACAACATCACTTTTATAAAAACTAAGCTTTATAATGCCTTGGATAAAAGATGATGTGAAATATGAGATTATGTGTGTTCTTAATCAGAGAAAAAATCTATGGTAGCTTCAGTATTAATGTTTTTGTGAGACCCCTAGTACTGAAGTTTATATATTTTGTGCCAACCTAGTTTTTATATTTACTCTACAATTATTAGCCTGTATCAAAATTATTTTTATGACATGCATAATTAATATTTGAGTAAAATAAAAGCAGATAAGTAAGAGTTAAGTGAAGAGATACTAGCAGAAAATAAGTAAATGCATTTTACTGCACCTTATAGTTTTTAATCAAGTTTATTGTCACATTTTTAGAAAGGTAGGACTCTTATTGAAATCATCTCACGTGGGAGAAAAGGTGCAACTTTGATAGTATTTTTCAATCTCAATAATGATATCTGCTTTTTTAGTCTTACTATGTCTTCTTCAAAAGTTCACAATTGCTTAAATAATAACCATCATAAGACTCTTTACACTCCACCACTTGCTTTTCTACAACTTTATTTACTAAACTAAGTGCTTCATCTGAATCCCTGTTTTATTAAACTGATATAAAAGTTTTATAAAATTCTTTCATTATAAACATTGAATTTGTGCTCACTGCCACTCTGGAATCTAACATGCTTTTTTCTAATTGGTTATTTTTAGCCAGTGACAGCAAAATTAAATCTTGAAAGTTGTAAAAAGAAATCTGACAGAATTGATGAACATTGTAAAATGACAATAATTGAGTGAATGCATGTTGATATCCCTGCACAAGATGAAAACATAAACAAGTCCAGTTTTTGATTAATCTGTTCAGTACTTGGAGCATACTTTGCATGTTTTAAGTTTTACCATTCTTTTTTGAAGTTTATTTGCCAGTCAAACCATGCATGCGTTGATCTCAAAATGTTCATCATATTTTTTGTCATAGTCTGGCTGCAATTTAGAAATCAATATGTACACAAGTGCATCAAGTTGAGGACAGTGAAAATGGCACAAATATCCCCATTTCAGCCTGTACCAATGGCTTTCAATTATTGTTCTCAAATTTTCCTAAGAAGATGTGCTGATCTTATCCACTGAACTTACTGCTTTGAAGAATACAAAGATACCCCCATGTATACTCATGATTTATGTTGTTTTGTTCACAAAAGCTCTAAATGTTCTTACAGCATTTTTCCTAGTTTTAAGCTGCAATCTATAGTTTCCATTTCTGTCTAAAATTGACTTGTTTGTCAAAATATGTAACAAACTATGACAATTAAATGGTGGAATATTGGGTCACAAAATAAATGGTAAATCAGTCTAATGTTTTTGTCTTACTATTTTGTTTGTGGTTTGAATTGAACCTGACCTATCAATAATTGAACGTTTTTTTTTCTTTAAACTAAAATGGACACTAACATGTTAAAAGTCTACATGTCCTTCTTCTTGTAATTAGAAGCTAATAAAAAATTATATATTACTTTTGTTTTGGCATTTTCTTTAATGTCATCCGCTGAGAACATAAGTATGTTCTAAAAAGAATTACATCTATCCTACGTTTTGTGCAACTAAAGAAACGTGTTCCGTTCTTCAGTTTGATTTATAAGTTGCATCTATACTAATTTTTTTGAAATTATGTGATCAAAAAATTCCAAGTTTCAACTCAATAGCAATTACATCTGAACAGAAATCAAAGTGTACCTCATCAGCATGCTCTAAGGTCAATAATTAGATGTGTTAAAATAACTAGCTGGTTATCATAATGTTTCCATTTTTCCCAAATTGACATTGTCACCTGTATACCTAAGATTCTAATATGGCCATTGACTTAAAGCGTAAATTAGCAAAATTTTTTTGTGGATTACCACTCAGATGGTTTTTAAGTATTCTTTATTTGCTTTGTTGAAGTATGCATCAATACATTATTTATGTAGTTTATGAATCAGCGCAACTTGGTCATTTAAGTATGCATGTCAACCTTGACAACAGGCTTTCTCTAACATAAATATTTTTCTATTGAGATACACTTATGTGGTTCACATTGAGATACTTGCTTTTCTTAAAATTTGCTTCCATTCTATATTTTGTGAGTAATAAAACTAATACGTGGGCACATTAACATTTGATTTGTGGATTTTTGTTAGAAACTGATCACATTTAGTCGTGCTTCATCAGTATTTGTCAAGAGTTGCATGTCAAGTACTAGTTCGTGTGACATCAGTCTAAGCCAATTGAATTTGTTCGGTTTAAGCTTGTAAGTTACATTGTAAATTTACGTTTCAGCTTCAGTAGCAGAAACACCTTAATAATACTATGCATTCTAACTATTGTCTCTTCCTATTTAGATTGTTCCTGTATCTTTTTCGGTTTGATAGAGGTTTAAGCTTAGGATAGGTTTCAACTTTAATTCCTTGTTTCCTGTTCATTCAGCCTTTTTCCGAAACTTTGTTGTGTGCATAGTTATGAAAATTTTGCTAGCATTAAGCTTTCAACATATGCATTAATAGAAAATTAAAAAGGTCTAAAAATGTGAATTGTCAATATTTTTTGGGTTTGTATGTCTTACAAAAATATTTGAAAATAAGTCCAATTCATCTGAAGCTATCTATTTTGAGATATTCTATACAACACATGACAAATATATTTAGCAACTTTAAAGCTAGAAAATTTTACTTACAAAATAATCTCTGCACTGAATGTTATCATGTAGTAAGTCTTTTTGTGTCGAATGTTAAGAAAAGTTTTTTGTAGAAAAGATTACATTATTTACATAATCTTTTTACAACTTTTTAGATGTAAAAGAGGAAGAGCACATTCTAAGTTAAATGAAATTTTATAACATTTGAATTTTTTTTCATTTTTGTACATTGGCTGAGAATTTTGTATTTTTCTATAGGTATTATAACTATTAAAAAAGTTTCAACTAAAAATTATGAATTAAACTACTAGAAAAAGTGTACAGGCAAAATCGGGGCTAAAGAGGCTGGAACAAATGCAGAATCTTTTTGTAGAAATCAGAGTTTGTTTATGATAAAATTTCAAATAATGTTGTTTTCCAATGTTCTAGAACTGTTTGTAGATGTTAACACAAGGAATCTTGCTCCGTTTGCTCTTAATTTTCTTGTTAATATATTTGTCGGTAACGTCTTTGTGCAACATTTCTTAAAAGCTTAAAAACGTCATATGTTCAGAAATTTATCCATTTTAGTGGCTATTATGTAAAATTTGTTTTGTTTCTGCAAAGTTTTTTTGTATATATTTGTTTGAGGTGTTTGATGATATTCGAGATCTTATAATATAATTAATCTGTACAATACAGAACGATAGAACTTATTCCAAAATTAACTAGCTATTCTTTCTCGTAGTCAAGTATAATTTCGTTACCTTTTGCTTTGTTTTACTTGGGAAAGATTACCCTGCATGGTCTCTTACATATCTTGAATTCAATTTTTAGTGTTAGATTTTAATGGTGCATAAACATGATATTTATTGATTCATACCCTCCACTCGGTGAGTTATCAATGTACAAAATGGTATCTGAAACTAAAGAGACATTTAGATGATAGAAAATGCATTATTTTCTTATTTATACTGCTCTTTTCTGAAAAACTACCAAAAATAAACTATAAACTGAAAAGACGTCAGTTTGTGTTTTCCTTCTCCAATACACAAAATCCTCATTTAAGTACTTAAAAAACAAAGTAACCCTCTATTATGAAAATGTATAAATTACTTTCACAAAAATAACTCGATAAGTCGAGAAATTTAAAAATACAACTTGCAGGAAATTACAACTCCTTCTTAGGAAAAATAAAATTTAAAAAAATGTAAACATTTAGTTTCTATTAGTCAGAGGCCTTTGCACTTTTAGTAATCGGTATAATACCTTGCGCGCCATTTTGCGATGCATTTCTTGCTTCCATTCTTTGCTTTTTCTTTGCTTTTTTCTCTTCAATGATCAATCTTTTTCGAGCCACATTTGAATTTTGCTCATCGCGACGTTTCTCTTTGAGATCCTCGCGAGTTTTTACAGTCCTCTGAAGTGCCTTAATTTCCTCTGGTGTCTGGGAATAAATTAAAAATATATTTAAAGTCAGAAATTTTCACCTACACAAAAAAGCATTTGGCCAGAAAAAATTGCGAAGGGATAGAATGCATAAGCACAAATGAATTTTATCCTGGCGAAAAATAGCTAACAATGACCTAGATCAATTGAATTCAGAAAGTTTCATGTCTTCTAATTTGCTTCTAAGCAAGCTACAATATGTAAGAAAAGGGTAAATCATTCAATTTACAAAAAGCATTTCCATAAATATAACAGATAATCTAAATCTGTATAATCTGGATTTCGAAATAGATCATCGAATAAGAAGCCAAGAATGAAATGAGAACTAAAAATATTCATGCAGTAATGATTGTTTAAAGATGAAATCTTTCAAGTAAACGTAAAATTACCAATGCATTAATGCTGTTGTATTAAATTCTTATAAAAAATATATATATATATATATTAATTTTCCAATATCAAAGAACAAAAAAGCACTTGTAAAAAGGCAATATCTCTCTTCGAAAATTTACAAAAAAAGCCTTTGATCAAAGTATTGAAGTAAGGTTCCCTCGATTATATCGCTTTCACTATCTCAATTTCTAATATATTATCGAATTCCAGATAACGCAGGTAAATATTCAATCGTTTTTTGCTGGAGTTGATTTTTGCTTTTTTACAGTGTGTACAAAATCGGTATGCAAACTGGTTTGTGCAGTTTCTGTTGGTGAGGTGTTTTCATATGTCGGAGTAACAACATTAATTGAGGGATTTGTAACATTGATCTTTTCAACTGGGAAATGAATTTTCAGACATTCTACTTTTGTTGTGAACTATTTCGACCAGTATTGATGCAAAATTCAGGCACAATATATTATCAACGATCTAACATATTTTATTATGCACATATTGCTTTAAAACGGAGCGATTCATCGCATAATTGAATAAAGCCATTAAAATATGTATCAATCAAAATAGTACAATTCTCTTTAACCTTATTTTCATTTAAAAGGGAAAATTTAATGAAAAAATACAATCTAAGCTTTTATGAACTAAAATACTATTTATCAGCTTTAGTAATTTAATTGCTGTTGGTCATTTTTTCTATAAATACAAACAGGCATGAAGATAATTACATAAAAACTGAATTTTCATGTACCACTGAAAAGTATCAAATTCATAACACAAAATTATGGAAATATAAACTCCCAAAACGAGATGGAAATGTGAATAGGTGCTAGTTTAATTACTAAACGAAAGAGAAGGATTTTAACAGCAATAAAAATGTCACTAGTGGCAAAAAATTGGAATAGACCAAATATACCTTAACAACTTTTCAGCTCATAATTAATCATTTTTTATAGGAAGTCAAATTTAGAAACTATTTATAAAAGCTTAAAAAATATTGAACAATTTAGTGGCCAATTTAATGCAAACAGTAAACTTCGAATATAGCAAACCTGTCAAAAACACCGAATCAGTTCGTTGCATCTGATATTTGTTATATCCCAAAATTTGAAGCTGAAATTTGCACAATTTAAATATTTTCTTAATCCGTTAAAAATGAAAATTCACTTTATCCAGATTTTAAGATGCGTGTCGTACCTTTTTGATGTATGAATGGTACAGCACATCACCAGATACCAAGCCTCGTTCAGCTTTATATAAGGACATTGTTATCCTAGGTCCTAGTTCATGCAAACGAATGCTGCTTTTCTGCGATTTAATTCCACCCTGACCAACAAAATGATTTGGCAGTATAACTTTGCTATCTTCATCTTCAACCTCACTGTCGGACATCAGTCCGCCATTTTTAACAAATTCAGACATGTCTTTTGCATTGTGCAAATTTGGAATCTTCGCATTCACGACCTACAATAAATATATATATACACTGAGTACAGATGTAGGGAAATCGCATTTAATGAATTTTCGCTTAAAACGATTGAGTGAAAAAGTCAAATTGTGCAAAATTTAGTATCAGATTTTAGGATATAATGAACATCAGATGCAATGAACTGATTTGGTGGTTCTGATATGTTTGTTATGTTCGAAGGTAACTGTTTTTTATATATGTAAAGTAATTTCTTCATCGGTTCTTTTAGGTAGCCAATTAAAATACTCCACTAAAATCAAATAAATTTTGTGCAGATCGTTTGAAAATAATGTTAATCGATTCTCATAAAAAGTTATATCCATTGAATTTTCACCTGCATAAATGGAATTTGGTGCCAATTTAGAAACCGTAATTTGAGAAATGCACTATATTGGGATTACTATATATGCATTATTCAAAAACAGTCTTAAAATGATTAAATTAAATAATAAAAAATGAGCAAGTAAAAGTTACAAAGAAAAATTGAAGTAGAAATTCAGGTAGGTATAAAATTTATACATGTATACTGATCGTAAAATATGCATTGGAAAACGCAACAGTTCCGAAAAAAATGTAAACCTAAAAAGAGTTTCAACATTTGATAATGACATCAACCATTTTGTACATCAGAAACCAACTCTAAGCATTTGAAATCAGGCACATTCAACAAAACGTAGCTATACATTTGAAGTAACATGCATTAATAAATATAAAAAAGAAGCGACACCATGCTAAAGACTTGCTTGAAAAATTAGCAATGTCCTTAAGTGTAATGAAAAAATCAATGAAATTGCTATTTAATTCAAAACATAACTATCACACATGAAAAAAGGTGAACAAAATTTAAATTTTTTTGAAAATACCTTTTTAACTGCCTTAGATAAACCAGTTGGCGTGACACGTACAGCATAATGGCGCATTTCGACCGAATTTGTAGCCTTTTCATAGTGAAATAGGACTAGCCTTCTACATTCATTGACCTTCACTGTAGCAATATTGATGGTCGGAAACATGTTTTGAAGAGTTATTTTCATGAGTTTGAGTGTTGGGGTAGAATTTTCGTCACCAAAATTGTTTAAAACAACTAAAGGGGAAGTCTGATAAGCATGAGGTGACTCAAACTTCTTACGCTGAAGTTTGCGTACATGCTTTTTCAAACAATACTGAGATATCTGTGGTTGATTATAAAGACAAAAATTAACTCATAAACTGCAGCTGTGAGTGAGAAAGGCAAGAAAAAGCTGAAATGCAATTTAATTTGTTTAAACTTCTTTGAAAACATTGATTTTTAAAAAAAATTCAAATATGTGAAATGTTAAGAGCTTACATTTATACCGTCTAAGAAATGGAAAATTGACACTCACCAACGATACGCAAGAAAGACTAAAAACCACTTTAAATTGATCATATCAAACCATAGAGCTTGGGCCATTTTTTAAATTAATAATTGTCGATTTACTTTTCTAATTATATATATATATATATACGTACAATTTTAAGAACGAAAAGAAAGTCATCAAAGTCTGCGATTGAGTTTTCATTTCCCACTCAAATTCTCTGACATTAATGACATATTTAAGGTCGTAAGAGCCTCCTATATTTCAGCGACAATTAGAATACTAGAACCATCTTAGGCGCCTTTTCAAGATATTTGTAAATTCTATATGCTCTAAAATTAAAACTCGATGGCAAATCAATTTATCTCAATGACGACACTCTGGAAATCAAAATAAAAAAATACCTTAAAGGTAAGGGTAGGACCTTCAGGAACGCGAGCAATTCTATAAATAAGGCTATTTTCTGTTTGACTGAAGAAACACAAGTGAGTCACCCCTAGCGGTCGCGCTACTACCGCAAAATCTTTAACAGTATTATTTTTGCGCTCTTTCAGCTTTTGCGCTGTATGGGGCTCCATAACATTTCGCATTTCGCGTACCAGTTCGCTAACTTCAGGAGCAACTTTACCCAACTTTACGACAAAACTCTTTGGAACTTTGTCTTCTTCAACCTCAACAGCTCCTGGTGGTGCTTGTACTGCTGCCTCTCGCTTACGCTTTCCTCCATTACGAGCTATTCTTTTCATTGAATTAAGTAAAGGTGCACTTGTGAAAATTGAATTAATTTTGACCTTCAAATATCAATCCAAATGATATCGCAAAAAATCTGGCGCTGCGGGGGTCTCGTAACAAGAGCGGTCCTGTCCCAAGCCCCTGACCTCTCTTATCCCGGAACCGCTCCAATCTAAGGACTCGGAAGGGGGGAAGACCCTGTTTGGGGGAGGGCCTATGGGGTGCAGTCAGGCTCAATACTGAGTGTATTATATAAAAATACGTTGCATTTATGCGATGCTACATATTGAAAAATGATACCACAGTTTTAGAAACATGTGTACACATCAAAAATAAGGTTATAGCATACATATTAGGTTTAATCAAGTGGCTATCTTGACAACTACACCACCAGTATTGTACCTTTGAACTAAATGCTACCCCTTGCCACTTTTTCAGGCTGAAACAGGCTTGATGTTGTCTGTGATTTGACCTACCTCTTACTTTTCTGAGCAACTATAATCCGTGAACCAAAGATGCCTTTCCCAACAACTCTGAATGCCGCTTTACATTATTAGTTGTGTGGTCTACAGCTAGCTGCTCTAGCTGTTTTAGCACTGATAACACATCCACCTTATATATCGTATTATTAGATTACTCAGACCCAAAATCAAGCACATCAACTTTGTTATCCAGATCTACAAACTTTGTGCTATTATCCTGCATGCCTGTACAAGTACTAAAGTGACCTACTATATCAGCCTCAATTGCATCAAAGGAATCTTCAGTAAGAGCTTCTTGCAACTCCTCCTGGTCCACTAATGTAAGTCAGGTTAGCAGCTGATCTTCATTATTGTCTTGAGCCATAGTCACTATGGTACATGTTAGCACATATTGCATCTATTTAAGGTCCATATCTGGTACTAAAGCAAAGCGTGGGATGGACAGCTGCCTTAAGGCTGGCATAAAACTGTCAAATTCTACCAAATTGGTTCTATGCACAGAATGAACCTTCCTATGCATATTCTGCAGCTCAGCTATCACAGCCAGAGGCAGGATGTTGGCTTTGATACAGTAGCATATCACAGTATTCTTAGTGACAACCTCATATGCTTACTTGACAAGCACAGCAGCATCCAGCAGATGAGGTTGGTACCATCCTATCAACTTCTTCATACCATAATGGATTTTGGCCTCCTAGGCAGCTGTAGGTAGCTCCTTTTGAATCTAGAATCTGCCTAAAATGTTTTTGAGAAGGAGGTAGCAATAGTAAATTTTCTATATGCAGATGATGCCTACATTCATCCAGCAGAGTTTGGCAGTGCAGTTGAAAGAAAGACATATGATGGTGACCTGATTCCTTCAATTCACCAGACTAAGTTTGCAGAATGAGGGCTGCAGTAATCCATCAACTTATTAACTTGCATTATGCAGTAATAAAATTAATTTGAATGTAGTACTTTAAAATATCTGCACAAACATTAAACTTCATGATGCACCATCTATATCACTGATGCCATAGTGCCGATCTTCTTAAAGTCCTTGATTCAGCACTTGATTTTTAGCAGAAAGAGCTCCTTATACCACTTGATGAGAGTACTGGCATCACTCCTGCTTTTTGTCAGATGCAAGTAACAAAAAAGATATTTGCATAACTCAAAGCAGCATGGGTTTTTGGATAAACAAATGATGCCCATGGGTATCCTGTGCATGCCTGTTACATTAGTAGAAATGTATCTGGTAATATCTTTGGCACTAATTTGTTTGGTACTTCAGTTGTCTTCCTTGACTCCCATTGCACTAGGTATGTCCTCCTGGGGAGTATGGAGAAGAAATGGTTGGGTCTTGTCCCTGTTGCAGATGTTTTCTTGGATAATTGCACAGCTTCTCCCTGACCTTGACAAGCCCTTCAAAAATAGCACCTTTGTCAACAGATTCTGCTTCACTGCTGGGGTTAATGCTGCACGGTCTTGAGCACTTTGCAAACTTCTTCACCTATGTGTTGAATGCAGTGAAGCCTTGTAGCTACTCCTTGACTGAGACTGGAACAGTGTCACTATTGAGCATAGCTACTCTGATTGCCATAATACAATGTTTCTGAAAGAAAAATGGAAAGGTGAAAGTATACAGCACTGTGATCCAATCACAGTGCAAGGTGACAGAAAAGATAAATAGAAAAAACAAGAATATATTTAAAACAATGACTGCTACTTATCACATGCTATGGGAGCATGCCGCCATGGAAGCATACTACTATGAGAGAAGTAGAAAAGTTGAGTAGTGAGAAAAGAAAGCAAAATACACAAGAGTTTGTAGAATTCCAGTGAGTCTCTTTGAAATTGGGAATATGTTTACCAGAAAACAAAAGAAAATTCCAATCCCGGTTGGTGATGAATTAAATACTATAACTGCAAATAAGTTGGGAATATTAGTAAAGAAATTTCATGGAATAAACTGTTGAGTTGTAGAATGGATCTTGGAGTAATCGCGGATAGACGGATAAGATAAGTCTAACATAAGATATAATTTAAGATAAATATAGATGGATGTAATGGGTCATGGGTCACAATCTGGAATAGGAATTGGAGCAGTAACATATAGAAATCCTGACAGTTTGATAACTGCCCTTGACACTGGCAACCCTTTTTTGCCTGGTAAGTTTGACATATATGAGCATTTGTTTATCAAGCTTCTTGAACCGTGCACCCGTTAGCTCTTGCTGTCTAGGCCCTGGTGTCAGGATTTGATCTGTTTTGCTGTGATCTGTTATGGAGCTGTGATTCTATTTGTTTTGTGCATGCATTCTTCTAAAGTGTGTTCTCTTAAATGTGTTCTCTTAAGTAGTATTGTGTTGATAAGATTCATTCTTGGCAACGCATGAATAGGAATTAATGTATTACTGATTGCACATGTTTTTTTGGGTTTCTTATTGTTCATTGATTATTTGGTACACATGCAGACTCTAATATAGTGACTACTAACACCTGGTCATACTTAGCTTTCTTGACTGTTTCATTCCTTGGTTATTATCCTATGAAGAGAACTTTTATTGATGCTATACTTCTTGCAAAGATTAGTGCTTATGTAGGGTTCCCCATTGCCGCACCCTTTGTTGAATTTAAGCTTGGTTACCCCAGACAGGTGTCCATGCAGAACTTACCTACTTGATGTTCCTGCATGCACAAACTGGACAGACTTTACTCCGTCAACTGTTATACCAGTTCTGTGCTCTGTCTCTATCTTTAAATTGGAGCTTGATTCTAAGTCACTTAAATCTTATGATCTCTCAACCTTATGCCAAGGTATGTTGTATGCGTTGTTTTCTAGAAGAAGTTTTGATTTAATTTCCAGCATAGTCTAAAATTGGGAATATAAAGCAGAAAATGAGTTTAAATATATCCATCAACCAAAGGGCAGTGATACCAACTGTCAGTAAAAACTAACTTGAAGCAAGCTTAACCCTGGACCTCTTTACTAGTTTAATAACTGTCAACAGTTTACTGCAGAAGTTTCCTTAATTTTTTGTCATTTCTCAATTAGCCCATTGTTGGCCAAAAAACTTGTGCCTAGTTTATTTTCGGACAATTAAATTGATGGATAGTGATCATACAAGGATTCTTCATATTCATTAAAGTCTGAATGGATAGGAAAACTGGATTTACTGTACATGAGCAAAAAGAAACATTACAAATTATAAACTAAATTACAAAAAGTTGCAGTTAGGACTGTTCATAAGCAATTCTGACAGTAGCTGACATTCCTAGTAAAGATTGCAGTAAAAAAGCTGCTTAGCCTACAGCTGCTTTATGATTGATGCAAAATGCCTCTTTAGGGCTCAGGTTAAAAGTGGTACCAGTTCAACCACCAAACTATCTTTATGTTAGCTTAAACCTGTGCACAGCCAACTGAACACTCTTATCCTGAGACTGCTCTTATCAAAAGCACTAAGCTGTAAGATACCTACTATGATTAGATTTCTGACAGTTCCAAGAAAGGTCAAATGAAATTACAAATATAGTTGAATTGATTTAATATCTAACAGTTCATTGGTAGCAATAATTCACTTCTCAAGAAAAAACTTTCTTGTCATAAAATAAGTAGTTAACTTGACGTTCATCAACTTAGTAATGATGTAAGATTTTTCCCCTTCAACAGTGCTAACTTTACTTTTTTATAGTGTTTTTTTCTTCCACCAGATATCTCTAAACTTTGTACAAAACTTTTAAAAACTCAGCGGGCAGATTATTGTAATTGAGAGAAACAATGCGGTACTTGGTTGTTATTTTACATTAGAATTCATTTGTGCATAAGTTTTCCAAAAAAATTTGTTGATAAACAAACCTCCTATTTTTATTAAGGTGTTCATGATACATGATACTTTGAATATGACAAAAATGTAAAAATATAGGATTCAATTTGAAGCTGTAACAGAAATAAAATATTTAGGCATGACACAAGAGTATCGTCTTGAGAGCATTTATATAAATTTAACATTGATCAAAGAAATTTGAGAGTAGGGACAAAAATGATTTCCCACCATTTGAGTTCTGTGTTTGCTTATTCAATATTTGCTAGCCTGATTTGCAACATAATTATTTGCCTTTATTACTGCATAGTGCAATGATTGGTTATTTTAGGGCAACAATCATAAACAACCATTTAGAATTAACTTTTATACTTTTTACAGAATTGATGCAATTTTTTAGCCTTTGGAAATGTAGTTGTCATAGAAATTTTTTTTGCAAGCTTTATATTTACAAATGTAATATTTTCTCCAGAAAACTGTTATAATACATGTCTATACTATTATTTCAACCACAATAAAACTAAGACAAATTAGTGCAAAAAAATGTTCAAAACAGTCAATGTAATAAATGTTAAAAATTATTCTGGTTACAGTTTTACAAGTATTTTTGTCCTTTCAACTATTTCATTCATTAGCTCTTGTTCTCTGAGCTCAGAGACTCCAAGTAATCTCATGCTCCTAAGGTGTTCCTGCCGTTCTTCAATTTCATTTGCAACTTGATTAAACAAAGGAGCTAAAATATCTTCAGCACCCCCATATCTTGACATCTATCATATAAACATTAGTTTTGCTACATAGATTTATGAACATAAATCTGTATTACAATAAAAAGTTAAATTATTATGCATTATATGTTTTTGATATATTTCTTTGTTACATGGAGGGACAAAAGGTGGCGGGGGGATAAATTCATAACAGCTTTTTTGCTCAGAAAAATTATAATTCAATAAACGACAACAGACAGAGTGGTACTAATTCACTGTTCATTGCTAAGGAAGGGTAAAAGACAAGTCAATAATTAATATTGTGAAAAAATTTAGAAACGTTGGTGATCGAATTTCTGATTTCTGGCTATTTTATATTAAAGCGTACTGATAGAAAAAAATCTATGTTGACATGTTAAAAATAATATTTAAAAAAACACATTGCCACGAAATATTAGCACTACTCAATTTGTTTTTAACTCAAATTTACAATAATACTATTGTAAATTAATAACTAGGAATCTGACAAAATCGTGGTATTTCCTTAAAATTTAATAAAAATCTATGATGTTTGCATACATAGGATCAAAGATGTAGCTATCTCTTGAAAAACTATTAATGATACTTCCAGGTTACAAAAAATAACTACAATACAATGTACTTATAATGACACAAATACTTTTATCCATACAGCATCTTTTTGAAATGAGAAGCAATAACTTGCTTGAATAGGTAATTAAAATATGCTGCTTCAAAATCATTAACATTTATACTAAAATTTGAGAAAATAGTAAAAATATCAATGCTATAGCCTAGATACTTACTGAGCAGGATTTTTCCAGTTTTGCCTTCAAATTTTCCTCTTTTTTTTTCTGGGCCAAAACTTGGGATGGAATTGGCTGTGCTGGAATTGTCAGTTCACTAGGTAAAGCCTATATCAATAAAAAAAATTTGGAATTCATTTGAAAAAACTTAGCAAATGTCAGTATTAAACCGATATATCTTTGTACATTACTTTTATTTAGAAGTTCAAAGCTTGTACTAGCATTCCAGATGTTAGTAGAAAATACAAGATAGAAATTAACAATGTGCTAAGAACCTTGTAATAAAAAATTCTTTTCATTAAATCATATGTATATTTGTGAAATCATTTGAAAAATAATGCCAGCTTTAAATTTCTGTTAAAACAATTTTCGAACATGGCTTCTTACTTTTTCATAGAATTAGATATTACAATGACCATGGCAAGTAGGCACATTAAATATATGAGGAAATTTTTCATTCATTTACACATTTCTTTTTCAATTGAAAGTAGTTCAAATTGGTATTTAGTTTAGTAAAATAACCCCACAGATGAGTGGCCTAGAACTTAAGAAGCATGACAACATAGCATCATCCTCACCTTTATTGGAACTTTCCACGGTTACAAGAAAATTTTACCTATTTTCATACTAAATTGAACAAATGAAAAGTTGAAGTGTACAACTTGTTGGGTATTAATGTTGTGGTAGCATCAAATAGCTTGCAAATTAGTAATAATAATTGAGTTGCTCGTGAAATAGGATTTGGAAGGACAAACCTATATTTTGATTACTTTTCAACTTATATTGAGGTTATCAATTTTAGAGTAGTTTTTGAAGGACTAAATTTCTTTTAAAAATTTAGTTTTCTATTGCCTACTCTATGCCTGAAAGGCTGCCAGGAGGTCTAACCATAGAAAAGGCTGAGCGTAAGATTGTAATAATAACTTCATCCAATGAAAATATTTTACATTTGTTACGTTACAGTGATAAATCATAATTCGATCTAGTAAATTTTAACTTTTATTGCTTTGCTGCAATATTCAAACTAGTTAAGATGGCAGTATTAGTGGGATAGATAAAAGAGATAAACTTAATGTAAGTATATAAGCATTAATCAAGTAATTAAAATAGTCAATTTCACCAGAAAAGAATTCGAAGATTTTTCTCATGCTAATTATTCTATAGTTTTGCTTTTGTCATTTTTAAAGTAATAAGTAAGTTCATTATTCCAGCATTTATATTAATCCAAGTCAATGAATTTTTTAATACTCTTATTTTACCCAAGAATTGAAAAAACAGAAAATTTATAGCAAAGCAATTTTTAGATAAATCAAATTTGTTGGGACTACCAAATTTACTAACGATATCAGAAAATTTGCAGCAGAATTTGGTACTACACTACCTTTCATTTATTCAATGTGTTGAAAAAATTCACCATATTCAGAGTCTGCTGCATAATTATTCTTGAAATGCAAGCACTATATTCTTTGATAATAGATTTTTGCACCTTTCCACCTCCATATGTAAAAAGCTCAGCTAATCTGTTTTTTTCTCTTTCAGTTGCAATTGGACGTATATGAGGTGGCCGATAAGCTGCATTACGCTCTTCTATGTTATCAATTTCTGATTTGATCACTGATACGTGACGTCGGCGAGTTGTTCTCAAATCAATTAGAGCTGGAGTTGGAACTTTTGAACCTCTTAAAATATATAATGGATGCTTGTCATTCATTCTCTCAAAAAGTTAAAGAGAATTATAGTGCTATTTTAAAATTGAATGACAGCCATATTGAAACTAATTTAATCCTTCATGATTTAAACTTCGTTACATTGACTATTTAGGGTCATTCCAAAAATATAAAACTATGTGTTGAACGGCATACTGATCGGATATTTTACACCTTTCTTACTTACATCTGAAGTAAATAACAGATATACAGCTCAAGTGAACGCAACTTCTAACAAGTCTTAATTAAACTATACAAATTATTTATAACTTGTTGACATAAAAATTAAAATTCATCTCACTTCATATATTTAACTGCTCTCTATTAGCGTTATTTGGAGTAAGTGTACTTACCTAAACTTTGGAACTTTTAATTTTTTACTTCTCTCCAAAGTTTCACTGCCTCTACTTTGTTTTCCAATGGAAAACCTTGGTTTAGAGGTAATTGTTTGATCAGAAATCTTTAAAAGTACAGGATATTCAACTGTTGCTCCACTTCCATATATGCGTCGAAGAAGTTTTCCAGCGACAGGATCCTTCATCAAGGATTTCATTTCTGCGCTCGCAGCTATAACATTGCAAATCGGCACAGGCTTCTCATTTATTTCCATATTGTGCGAAACTGAATATTGTTACTGTGCAATAATTTTCTGTTGTCCTTTGTAACGGTTTTGAAAAAAGCTGTTGCGAAACAGTAAACATGAACCGAAAAATTGCGCCTTTACGTGATATAAATCAATATTATTCGTAGCATGCTATTTGCTAACGATAAATTTTGGTTTGTTCTAGAATCATTTATATGAGCCTTGCTGTCAATGTGAGATGAATCCAAAAAGGTTAAGTGCCCATCCCTACCTTGCTTGAATAATCTTTTCTGGATAGCTTACAAAGTGCTTTTATTTTCATCGTTTGGTTGGCTCAACATCATGGAGTTGATTTTAACAAAATGAGGCAAAATACGTTTTAAACCTTGACTTAAACAAGTTTAAAACAAAAAAATGTGCATTTTATTCTTAGTCTGATTCCTAAAGTGGCAACAGTCTTTTACATTTCTTATCCATTATGTTATGATCAAACAACAGTAATGATGAGACAATACCAGTTCAGTACCACGATAAGAGCAAATAGTATGAAGGACATATGTGTCAGTAAAATACAAAAATGCTCGAACAAATTCAGCCAAACTGTACTGATGGAGCAATAGTGCTGTTGACTGGAAAGCCAAAACATATCGTATGGATTCATTTTCTGAAGTGTGTTCAGCAGGCAGGTAACAAGGCAATCATCATAAGGTGCAAGCACAATGAAAAAAAAGTTGTGTCTGCAGCTGCTTAATGTGGAACATTCCACTACAACTCATCCAAGAAAGTCTCACTTGGAGTAGGTCAATTGTCTCCTGTCTCACCTGTATTGTAGCAACCACAAAACATGCTGGATATTGTTGTCCTCGAAAAAACATGTTGAAGTAGCCTTGAAGAAGACTTGCATACAAGTGCAGCTGTAGTCAGGCAAAGACTGATGCTATGACTTGTGATGAGCACCATGAGCTTGGGAAGTTCATGAGTTGCATAATCCACCATACTACCATGCTTTTTATGCTGTTCTCCATTGAGAAACTTAACAGCATCATTGATCTTTTGTGCCCATCCTTTTCAGTGCCATCTTTTGATCACATTGGCAGTACCATAATGACCAACAGTACAAAAACACAATGAACAAAGTTCTGCACTGAGTGTCAACCTGGTGCAGCATTTGCTTCATGCTGGATGGCCTTACTGATGTATTTGGAAACTAGTTCATCAATATTATGGCATGTGGTCTGCAAGTACTAATTGTCAAGCACTTTATAATAAATCACCAACAAGAACTTCCTAAACCTTTTGGACAAGCTCATCGATATGAAAATTTACTCTATGTCAAGACCAATGAATTGTATATGCATATAATACAAGGAACCAGAAAATATAAAGCATGGAATACTGCACGTATACTACTGTATAATTTATCTTATTGCCTGTGTTGACAAGAGTGAATGTTGTCAATATTCTACAACTTATTCTACATGCATACAAGTCAAATTAGATTGTATAACCACAACTCTCTGAAAGAATTGTATACAAACAGAAATACATACATGGATGACACGGCGGAACATATTAGATCCTGACACATCATTGCAGTTATCTATAGTGACTAGGTTGAAAATATGCCTCCAATAAAACTTTGTACCAATTTACCAATTGCCATAGTTTGTCTTCAGAAGATGGCTGTCACGTAAGGCTATATCAAGTGTGCATGAGCCTGTGCTTGACATATATTTAAAAATTGCGCGGATATGAAACATCTTTGAAGGCAGATGTTTGTTTTGTCACAATATAGGAGCACACTCCTTATCTTTCCTCCTTTATACGAAAAAGATCCTTCCAACGATATCCACGTCT